>WPDH01000160.1:0-275019 GCA_019137255.1 Corinectria fuckeliana | reverse complement strand
AGTTATATAGCTAATTTTAATATAAAAGTTTATCTTAAGTAGTTATATTATTTTATTTACAGGTAATTTATTATTAATCTTCTACTATTAAATCTAAATACAGAAAGATAATAAGTTAATTAGTAGGGGAGATATAATAATAAAATAATATAGTAAGTACTTATATAAGGTTATAAGAAGAGAAAAGAGAGGGGGGAGAGAGGGGGAAGATTAAGAGATTTTAATCTTATATATTTATATATATTATACTATAGGCTAGTAGCATATTAATATACTAGTTACTTAGCAAAAAAAAAAAAGTTAAATTATTAATATAATTAAATTTAATTACCTTAGCTAATTAGTATAAGTATTATAGTAGTCTATATGCTTTTATACACTAAGGTATATTATTATACCTAAAATTATAACTTTATTACTATTATAAAAAAAACCAAAAGAAGCTAAAATCTTATATCTAATTTTTTTTTTAGTAAATATCTATAGTTAAGCATTTAGAGTAAAATATCTTAATATGCTAAAATATACTTCTTCTTCTTATAGTTAGTAGCCTTTTTAAAGATCTTTAAGATTTTAAGGTAAAGCTTATAGTTAAGACTTTTAAACAGGTCTGTATTCTCACTTTTAAAGCTGTTTTTACTATTAGTAGGGGCCTTACACTTAGCGCTAAGTCTTTTAACTAAAGAAGACTTAGTAATATATATAAGATTATATATAAGCATAAGAAAACTTACTAAAAGAGTAAGAGATATTAGAGTGGTTCTAGTAATAATTAGCACACAAGTAAGTATTATAAGTAATAACACACCTAATAAGAGTACTATTATTCTGTTTATATTTATTATATAACTTTATAGTATTATATTTAATACTATAAAGATAATAAAATATAGTATTATAATTCTAAGTATTATATAAGTTAATAGTATATAGTATTATCTTTAGATTAGCTGTAATCTTATTATAGATCTTAAGCTTATAAGAGTCCTAGTATAAGTAAGTATAAGATTATATACTTAAATAAATAAGCGAAAAAGGCACTAACCTTAGTTATTTTAATTACTATAAGACTTTTAGTACTAGCTTTAGCTAAACCCTTTATAAAAGCCTAAACAGTTAAGTCTAGGTTTATAGTAAGCTATTTAATATTAAATATAAACTTATAAGTAGTCACACTAAGTATCTTCTTAAGAAGATACTAGAGGTGTTTATTACTAAGCTTAATACTTACTATAATATTATTATTTATCATATTAGAGGGTAGCAGAGAGAGGAGAGCAGGAGGTAAAATAACTAGAGTTTAAATAATAGTCTTTTTTTTTTTAGTAATACCCTTTTATATAGAAGGTATTTTATTATATAATATTATATATAAGAATATAATTATATAGAGAGGTATATTTTTATAAATAATTAGTAGCAAAAGGGGGGGGGAGGGGTAAGTATAAGATAATACTTCCTACTAGAATAAAGGTTAGCTTACTATTACACACAGATGTGTAGAAAATTAAAAGTTATTAAAAGTAGGCTAAAGTGAGCAAAACAGGTATTAAAATATAGCTCTTAGCTATATAAAACTACATATAAAAGAATAGCAATTAAAAAGGTAATATAGTAATATAAATCTAATTAAAAGGGGGGGGTATTTATACTTAGAAATATAATATTAAAAAAAAAAAAAGAAAAAATTAAGTTATAGTAAGAGGTTTTTTTAAGCTATAGCTAGATATATAACCTAAGGTTATATACCCCTAATCCTAAGATCTTAGTAAATATATATAACAGGATTATATAAGAGCGTATTATATTAAGTAACTCTAGTGAAAAAAAACTTAAAAATATTTAGGGATTAATTAATATGCGCAAAACGGGGTCATACGAGGGCGTATAGGGTCATATAAGCACACAGTACAGAGTGACTCTAGCGAAATTTCCAAAAAAAGTTGATGTGAGACACCAGGCCCTATAGCCTTCCGTACTGGTCTCAAAGGCTCGCTCCGGTTCCTCCTGGCGTCGCCTGAACATGGGTCAGTCAATTTCCCCAGCTGACGGACCAGCTTGCCAGCCCCTGCAACGATTTGTTCTACGACTCCACAGCCAGCCTAAACCCATGCAGTTGGGTCGGTGGCTCGGCTGCTCAGCCGTGGAGACTTGCATTGGCGATATTGGAGTCAACTTGTCAACTTGTTTGCCTGGAACGGGCCATGTCGGAAGAGGGTAGATCTGGAGACCTGCCAGTTGTTCACGACCGTGGTGCAGATCTTAGGGGAGAGGTCTTGTTACTATTTTCCTAGGTTCTTTGCAAGATGCGGTTGCCTGGCTTAGACGGTCTGAGACTTGGCAGAGGGTGTTTACCAACTACCTAGATGGCCCAAGTGTATGAATACACGATTCACATCTACACGATAGTGTTCACATCCTTTATTTAGTGTCGTCATGATGCTTGTGTTTCTGCACATTAAATAGATCTGGTAGTCCAGCTCGGCATTCTATTGATGGAAAAATGATCTGACCAACCCCGCTCGGCTGAGTGACCTGATCTCGGCCGGGATATCCTAATACTGAGAGCCCATGATATCTTGCTGCTTTGCAAAGTCCGAAAAGCAGTCATCAAGCATGGCCAAAACAGCTGTAACCTTCCGCAACCCGGTGATCCGCGGCTTCAATCCCGATCCAACCATCTGCGTCGTGCCCGCCTCGGACGCGGCTCCCACGACCTTCTTCCTCAGCACGTCAACCTTTGAATTATTCCCGGGATGCGCAGTCTACACGTCCGCCGACCTGGTCAACTGGAAGCTCATCGGCCACGCCCTCACGCGACGCAGCCAGATTGAAATGCGCACCGTGGAACCTGGGGCGGGGAGCTGGGCTAGCACGTTGAGATATCGGCCTCGGGAAAAGAGGTGGTATCTAGCAAACGGGCTGTTCCAGAGATACAGACCTACCGTTGATGTGCGTTTCTCCCATAGGGTCTGGTGATTGCAAGCCTAGTGTGCTGATTGAGTCGTAGGAGCGCATCTTCCCGCGTGGGTTCTACGTCTGGACGGACAACATTTGGGATGAGAATGCCTGGTCTGACCCAGTGTACTTTGATAACCCTGGCTTCGACCAAGACGTAAGATCTCTGTTCCCTTCTTGACTTTGACAAACTCATGCCTGTAGCTATTCTGGGACGATGATGGCAAGGCATATCTCTCGACAACCATGAGGCTGGCCTGGCGCTCCCCCGACTCCAAAGTCAAGGATTTCGCCATCCACGTCTCAGAGATCGACGTGTCGACTGGAAGAACACTCACTGCCCCTCGGCCAATCCGAGAATCGCCACATGGAATCGCAGAAGGTTCGCACATCATCAAGCGCGGAGACTACTACTACCTCTTCACCGCCGAGGGAGGCACCGAAGCCGGGCACCAGGAATGGGTCCTGCGAAGCCGCCAAGGCCCATATGGTCCCTGGGAGGGCCAAGGCAAGCCGCTCTGGTACAACGGCCCCGAGGAGGAGGTCCAGAGGACGGGCCATGCCGATGTATTTGAGGATGGCGAGGGGCAGTGGTGGGCCGTCTTTCTGGGTGTTCGGCCAGTAAAGCATGGGGGGGTTTTCTTGGAACCACAGCTTGGTATTTTCAGTGTCTTTGCGAATACTGTGCTAAGCTGACGTTGGCAGGACGAGAAACGTTTCTAGTGACGGTTGAGTGGCACGACGACTGGCCGGTGTTTAACGGCGGAGAAAACATCACCTTGGAGACAAGGGGGAGGGCGTCCTTGGCCTCGGCACAGCAATTAAGTCCCCAGGTATGGCGGGCCAATCTATCCAGAGAGTCCCTCGAGCTAGGATGGTATCAAAAGAGTGAGAGCCCAGAGATCCTCGGTGGTAAAGGAGCTGCCTAACCGAACCTAGACACCCCCTTGAAGCAGTGCTTCAGCCTGACAGAGCGGCCCGGCGTCTTGCGGCTGTTTGGAAACTGCTTTGACCTTTCCAGCCCCGAGGCTCCAGCCATGCTCCTGAGAAAGCAGACGTCGCACAGCCAGAGATTCTCCGCCAAGATGGAGTTCAGCCCTACGGTCCGCGGCTATGAAGCGGGCGTGGTGGTGTGGTGGAACCAATACTCCTACGCAGCGGTTGGTGTTGCTGCCGCGGAGGATGAGCACGGAAAGGTCGTAAGGAAGGCAGTGTTTCGGGAACCCGGGACGCAAAGGAACACCATAGAGGTATGGATTGCTCGTGCCAGAGCTGGAGCTCGTCGAGTGTGCTGCTAACCCAGGCAGAGCAAATTCGCGGACATGGAGCAAGCCGGCGACGGCGTCGAGTTCGAGATCCACGCCGCGCCCAGTTCGTACGGGCTTTCGATGCTGGCGGGAGGCGCGTCACTGCCGCTGCATGTGCAGGCCGAGGACCTGGCTGTTGCGCCGCCGATCGGCGGTGCCTTCACGGGCGTCATGTTTGGGATTTACTCGTTTGGGAGGGGGGAGCCGGTGCTTGACCCGGCGGATTTCACCGACGTTGAGACGGAAGAGCACGAGGTTCGATAGGAGACGGGCCTTGGTGGAAATGGAACTGACGTGAAGGGTTTGGGTATCGAAGACGCTATTAGTTGTGAGCAGTGCACTTGGATAGTTTCTCCGGAGGAGGAGGAGTCTGGCTTAAGATCACAAGATTGAATACCAAGTTACTCGTCTTTAGCCGTCGGAACCCCCCAGCGCATCCCTCTGACTGAGGAGCCATGCCGGCAGAGAGATCCCCGAGGCCCTGGCGAGCAAAATCAGCCACCTCCCGGTTGACCAAGTCGAAGAAGAGCACGTTGACAGTCGCGTCGCGCCGGAATGCGTCTTCCTCCGCGGTGCCAAGCTCCATCTCCTGTTGGCAATAGCTGGATGGTGTTAAGCCCTGCCATCTTCTCGATAGCACGAGGGTCTTGATGGTGCTTGTCTTGGCCCATTGTCAGGTCTTCTGAGTTGCGTAAAGGCATCAAGGGAGAATGAAGCAAGAAGGCTTCAAGTGCGACAGGTTGGGCTGCAGCCTGGCATGACTCGACCAGTTGAGCTGTGATTCACATCAGACTCGATGCAACTCCGCGCTGAGGCCCACGGCTACCAGATATATATGCCTCAATAATCCTTCGCCTATCCATCATCGAGCTGATCCACCTACACGGGCGCCAAACGCCTGAAATCTTCCGTAGTATAGTGGTCAGTATGCAAGCTTGTCACGCTTGAGACCCGGGTTCAATTCCCGGCGGGAGAGATTCCAGCCACATGTGGCACACATGTCATTGAATTATTTTTGCACTTTTGCCGGTTGGTGGATGTCGGTTGAATCAACTCCAAAGCCAGTGATAAAAGCTCCTGTATCACTGGCGGCCAAGATATTCTTGTCTTGCAGGATCTCGGTCCGGCACAGGCATGCCATTTCTTATCGTTCAAATCGAGTCATTTGCAATGGGAGAATGCACCGTGTTATCATCTTACTATCCTGTATGGATCGGATGCCCGCAAGTTGTTTTGTCAATGGCAGAGCAGAAATGGTCAATAAGGCAATTGGCTTTATCATCTCCCTCGGCCCGTCTCCGCCATCGGCATTATCGCCAAGTTACTCCACCCTGTTAGCCGAAACATCCCGTCGTTCTCTTAATGTAATTACTGGACCTCTCCTGTCCCGTCAAGTAGATGGAGATACGCCACACCAGACTTGGCTTTAATATTTTCTACGCCTTTACTGAGCAGGTTATTGTGGTTGAATCGCCGGTTACTGCAAGCCAATTCCCGCACTTGTGCAGCCAGGGTGCGGAAACCAAAGATAGCCATCGCCAACTCACGACTCCAGAAAGATCGGCAATCAACACCTCACTGCCGACTTCATGCTTCCTCGCACGCAATGTGTGACTTTTCCAGCTATGCGGGAACAAGCGACGAGTGGCTGGCTCTGGAGGCGAGCCTGCCACCGCCGACGGGACAACAAATGTCGCTGTCTGAGCTCCGCAGCATAACAAACCAAGAACGAGAGGCGCAGTCGGCGAGGGCAATGGAATACCTGGCACATCGAGTCCATACTCGAGATTACCTCATCCCCACCCGCGACGGAAGCTTCGTCGAGGCTCGTAGTTATCGGCCCGCCAGCATCCGCAACGAAACCCGTCTCCCCGTCTACGTCCACCTGCAGGGCGGCGGCTTCATGTTTGGGACACTGGACGGGGAGGATGCGGTCTGCGCTCGAGTGGCCAGCGGGTCCCAGGTCGCTGTTCTCAACGTCAACTACAGACATACGCCCGAGCATGCGTATCCCATCCCGTGGAACGACGCCGAAGACGCGTTTGAGTGGGCGCACGACAACATGGACAAGTTCGCTGGCGACCCTGACAGGGTCATAATCGGCGGGATATCCGCGGGGGCCTGGGTTGCTGCGTCGCTGACACTGCAAAGGCACATTGCAAGGGAAACAGATGCCCGGCCGCCAATCGCAGGACAGGTGTTGATGATCCCGTGTCTCGCCTACCCCGATTGCTACGAGCCCCAACTGGAGAAGATGAAGCACCATTCTATATCCTCATACAAACAGAACGAGAAGGCGCCGCTGATGTCTGTGTCGGACCTCCGGTTCTTCTCGGATTTGCTCAAGGTCAAGGACCCCGACGCCAGGGACACGAAGCTGAATCCTGGCAATGCATCCCCGGCGCAGGTGAAGGGGATGCCGCCGACGGTCCTCGGGATAGTCGGCTTGGACCCGCTGCGAGACGAGGCTCTTCTCTACGCCAAGATGTTGACGGAGGCCGGGTGAGTCCACGTGCGGCATGTCTCCACGGGGAGCCAGGGCTGATGTCATGCAGGGTTCCTACAGACGTGAATTTATTTCTTGGGCTTCCGCATGGATTCCGGGGGTACGACGAGAAGATATCGGCCTCTCAACGGTGGGACAAGGTGGTAGAGGACGGGATTGTGTGGGCACTCGCTGAACCGGTGCCGAATATTGAATTGCATATAAAGACGTAAGAGAGGTTAGGTTATTTGCGACCTGTCACAGAGCTATGTGTAGGCCTAATTGCTTGCTTGAAATAGTCATCAGCCCATCATGTGGATTATGTGGAGTAACAGCAGCGTGATGTGTAATTGTTGAGCTCTGGGTTGTCTCTGAAAGCTTGTTGCAGCCGCCGATCCCTTGACCGATCCCTTGACCGATCCCTTGACCGATCCTTTGGCATGTAAGATCCAACCTTGGTGCGTACGGAGCTTCCGGGTGTAACCTTGTCTGGACGGATATTTGTTGCTACGTGGCAGTGTTATTAAAGGGATCGAACGGGCAACTAAAAGAAACAAGAGTTTACTTAGCCCATCCATTCCAACCGGCAGTGTCATCATACCGTCATGACGCCTCCTTCTTCTCCAGCTCGTAGCGTTGCAGATCCGTGTGCAACCACAAGCCGGGGAAACCCAATCATCACTGGCATACAACGGTTCACAAGCGGATTGCACCATCGCACCCCACGCAGACGCAACAAAGCGTGGGGATGGGCCGTCTCCCCGCTTCACATCCCCTGGCACTAGCTAACTTATACTAATGTGCTGATCTCCCGTCGGAACTCGTGACCGGAGAGGCCTCGCTATCAAGATATTCACCGAGAATGGCGTCCACGTACGGGCCTGACCCTGACCGAAAAGTCAACAGCACGCTCCATGGCCGCCGGGACGACAGCATCGCGTCGAGCTCCGACGACGAGGCCATCATCCCCAAGGGCGCCCTGGACCCCGTCTACGAGGCCAAGGCGAGGGTCCTGAACCGAGCTGTACGTGCCAGCGCCACCTCTCTCCCGGGCGAGCTTCTAACCGCAGCCTCCCCCAGATCCGAGATGTCGGCATGGGAAAGTACCAGTGGGAGCTGTTCGTCGTCATCGGGTTCGGCTGGGCGAGTGACAACCTCTGGCCCATCGTCACGTCGCTCATCTTCACCCCCGTGGCCAACGAGTTCGGCCCGTCGCGCCCGCCGCTGCTCACGCTCGCCCAGAACATCGGGCTCCTCGGCGGCGCCGTCTTCTGGGGCTTCGGCTGCGACGTCTTCGGCCGCAAGGTCGCCTTCAACCTGACGCTGGGGCTGACGGCCGTCTGGGGCCTGGCCGCGGCGGGCTCTCCCAGCTTCGCCGCCGTCGGCGTCTTCGCCGCGCTCTGGTCGTTTGGCGTGGGCGGCAACCTGCCCGTCGACTCGGCCATCTTCCTCGAGTTCCTGCCGTCGACGCACCAGTACCTCCTCACCGTCCTCTCCGTCGACTGGGCCGTCGCGCAGGTCGTTGCCACGCTGGTTGCGTGGCCGCTGCTGGGCAACCTCACCTGCGAGCAAGACGAGACCTGCACGCGGGGGGAGAACATGGGCTGGCGGTACTTTGTCATTGCCGTTGGCGGCCTCACGCTCGTCATGTTCGTCGTCCGCTTCGGCTTCTTCACCATCTACGAGTCGCCCAAGTTTCTCATGGGCAAGGGCCGCGACGAGGAGGCCGTCGAGGTTGTCCACAGGGTCGCCAAGCGCAACGGGACCGCGAGCCTTCTCACCATCGACGACCTGAAGGCCTGTGAGCCGGAAGGGTACGTTGCCCAGACCGACGCCGCTGCGGCGCTGAAGAGACACCTCGAGAAGCTCGACCTCAACCACATCCGGGTGCTGTTCTCCACGAGGTTGCTGAGCCTCAGCACGGGGCTGATTATGGCCATATGGGCCCTGATCGGCCTGGGGTACCCGCTCTACAACGCCTTCCTGCCGTATATCCAGGCGACCAGAGGCGCCGACTTTGGAGACGGCAGCACGTATCTGACGTACCGCAACAGCCTCATCATTGCGGTCCTCGGCGTCCCCGGGGCCTTGCTGGGAGGCTACCTCGTCGAAGTGCCGCGGCTGGGACGCAAGGGCACGCTGTCTCTGAGCACGGTGCTCACGGGCGTCTTCCTCTACGGCTCGACAACAGCGCTCACTAGCGGATCCCTCCTGGGATGGAACTGCGCGTTTAGCTTCTGCAGCAACATCATGTACGCAGTCCTGTACGGGTTCACGCCTGAGCTGTTTCCCACTCCGCAGCGCGGGACGGGCAATGCTCTGGCGGCAACGTGCAACCGCATATTTGGAATCATGGCGGTAAGTGCACCCTGTGTTTCTTGTTTGGTTTGACATGGTTAACGGCTGCAGCCTATAATTGCCATGTTTGCCAACTTGGAGACTTCTGCTCCCGTGTATACAAGCGGCGCGCTGTTCATCGCGGCAGGACTCTTGGTTCTGGTGCTTCCATTCGAGTCGAGAGGAAAGGCGGCTCTATGAGGCGCATGTCTGCAATGTAAACAAGTCAAATTATTTGTCTTGATCAGTTCTCGTTTTGTTCATCCCTATTTTTCACGTAATCAGTCTCAAAAGGCAGTCCTGCCTGCGTCCTCAACACGCCATACATGGAGGACGAGTCCAAGGGCCTCCCTTCAGCTTCGGAAAATGCGCTGGCCTCCTTGAGATGCTTCAACGCCACGTCGGCCACCTCCAGCTTCAAGCCGGCTTGACCAGCACATGTTATGCCGTGACCAACGTCTTTCAGCGCCAGGTTTAGATCGGACCATGGTCGCTCGCCGCGTGCGGGCATGTAGGCCCCGGTTGTAAGCCGCCTCGACATGGAGAGAGCTAGAGGGCCGTATTGCTGCTCGATCAGGGCCTCTAGGTTCCGGCTGCCTAGGCCTGTCTTTTCGGCCAAGACGTGGGCTTCGGCAACGAGCTCCATCATTCCGGCAGTGATGAAGTTTCTGTCAAGCTTGTGAGCATGGGAATCTCCGAGGTCTCAAACAGACTCACCCTGCTGTCTTCATCATGCTGGATTGTCGAACATCGTGGCCAACGCGGATGACTCCCCTGCCCATCACGCCGACCACGAAAGGACTGATTGATTCAACCGCGTCATCAGGACCAGCCACTATCCACAGGAGTTGGCCTTGGGCCGCAACGGGACTTGCGCCGAAGACGGGAGAAGCAATGAACTTTGCGCCTTTTTCCGCAAGCCGGGCTTCGGCACTGGCTGAAGAATCGGGGTGGACCGTAGACGTGTCGACGACAAGCTTCCCCGAGAGGGCGTCTCCGGCCTCAAGCACAGCATCCAAAGTCGACTTCAAAGCCGCGTCGTCGCTCAAGGACATGAACACGATGTCGATGCTGGCGACGAGGTCTGTTATGGATGGGGACGGAATGCCGCCTTGGCTTTGCAGAGGCTCTCCACGGGATATTGTGCGATTGTAGTATTGCAGGTGCGGAGCTCCGATTCGAGAGAGGTGCTTTTGCAGGTTGGTCGCCATGGGCAGGCCCATGGAGCCGAGGCCTGGATGGATTAACAGGAAGCGTTGTGCGAGCGCCGGAGAACGTACCGATCCATCCTAGCTTTGGGGTCTTCATGGTTCTATGTTGCTTTTGTTTAGACGTAGGCTACTGGTTGGGATGTTGGGAGATGTTGTAAGCGTTGGTGGCTGAAATACTAAGCTCCCACGAGTAGAAGTGATTGTTCGCAGAAAGGATTGATGAGTCAGAGAGATGACGGGGAGGGATTTCACGTCGGAAGGCGGGCCGCGGGGTTGGCACTGCTTTGCAGGGAGTCAATTGCTGTAAGGTCAGACTGCTAAGACGGAAGAAGCAGGTGTGAATAGACTCAAGTTGTGAACTAGTATCACGAACCAGCTAGATTGATACGTGAGTATTACTGGATTGGGTCACTCTTGTCTGATCAAGACCCATCTCATAGATACTAAAGAGACCTACCATCTCGGGATTAACCAACGAAACGAAGGCTAGCCACAATCAACAGCGAATTGCCTACAACGATCATCCTTTCTCTGGCTATAGTGCTTATGACTCATCCGAATAATCAGCCCAGAATCCCTGTGATCATCAGTCAGCCCTTTGCACATGCAGACCAATTATACGTCTGTCTTCCGCCGTAATGCCACAACGGGCACAATTGAGCCTCGACTCATAATGAGAAAGCCGCAGTGACACTAAAAACCACACGAGGCTGGAGTGAGAGGAGACAATGCGGGGCTGCCTTTCCGGTGCAAAGACTACACAGCTTCCCAATCCTCTGTATCGGCCTTCACCAAGACAACCTCATTCCAACGCCTTCAATGCTACTCTCTCGCATCTCCAACGCCGCCATGGATGCAACCACCACCCGCAACAGCCTAGACGTCGAGCTAGATATCCTCGGCCAAACGCCTCTCCTGCGCATCTACACGCAAATCAGCTTCTGCTTCCCCGTGCCCGACCCCTCGGCATACACAACCATCATCAGCACGCTGGAAGATGGCCTGGCGCGCCTGTCTGAGAACTTCCCCTGGGTGGCCGGTCAAGTCGTCAACGAGCCTGCAGAAACAGGTGGCTCTGGCGTCTTCAGGATCAAGGCCCTCGACAGGACGCCCCGTCTGGTCGTCAAGGATCACCGCGATGCTGCTGAAGCGCCAACCATGGACGGTCTCAGGGGTGCGAGGTTTCCTATGCGCATGCTCGACGAGGACGTCGTTGCGCCGAGGCGGACGCTGCCTGGAGGCCCAGACTACAGTCCATCCGATCCCGAGCCCGTCTTGATCCTGCAGGCAAACTTCATCGAGGGCGGCCTCGTTCTCACGGTCAATGGCCAGCACGGTACCATGGACATGACCGGCCAGGGCGAAGTCATCCGCCTGCTCTCCAAGGCTTGCAACAACGAGGCATTCACGGCAGAAGAGCTGACTACCGGCAACTTGCCACGCAAGGCTATAATTTCTCTCCTGGATGACGCCTACAAGCCTGGGAGCGAACTCGACGACCAGATAAGCCGAATTCCTCCACCGCCCTTGTCAGACAGCAAGCCCGTCCCACCACCTCCTCCGCCCAAAGCGACCTGGGAGTACTTTTCCTTCGACCCAAAGTCACTCTCTGCTCTGAAACTAGAGGCGTCAAAGTCGGTTGATGCAACTACGGGGTTCATCTCCACCGACGACGCCCTCAGCGCCCTGATCTGGCAGTCCGTCGCCCGAGCGCGTCTCCCTCGTCTCAACCCCACCGACGAGACCAAGTTCACCCGCGCCGTCGATGCGAGACGCTTCGTCGGAGCTCCCAAGGCCTACCCCGGCCTGCTGCAGAACATGACGTACAACCGGAGCACGTTCCAGCAGCTCGTGGAAGCGCCGCTCGGTGTCGTGGCGTCGAAGCTGCGCGCGGAGCTGGAGCCGTCTAATCTGCTTTATCGCACGCGGGGGCTTGCAACTGTCATGCACAGGGCGGCGGACAAGTCCATCTTCAACGTTTCGGCCACGGTAGATCCTGCGGCGGACGTTATGCTTAGTTCCTGGGCCAAGGTCGATTGCTACCATCTCGACTTCGGGTTTGGACTTGGAAAGCCTGAATGTGTAAGACGGCCTCGGTTTGATCCCATGGAGTGCCTCATGTACCTGATGCCTAAGACGCCGGATGGCGAGATTAGCCTTGGGATCTCGTTGAGGGAGGAGGACATGGAGAGGCTGAAGGCAGATGAGGAGTTTACCAAGTATGGGAATTATATCGGGTAGTTGACTTTGTGCCCGCTTATTGCTAAATTTATCCCTTCCTTCCACCCTCTCGCAATTCCCGATTCTCCTTCTCTTACCGTCCTACTGTCGAAAAGCTACTAGCAATGGCTGACAGAATAGAATGAATAGGGATAGGACATGGCCTAGTATTCCTGTAGTTACTCCGACGGCATCACCGCCATTCTTGACAGGTGGAATGCAGCCTTTATATAAATCAACAGCCGCTCGACTTTTGTTAACCAGAACACGAAACTTGCCTTGGAAGTTTACATGACTTCTTTAGAGACAGCGGCTTCCTAGACTTCCTCACTGGCTCCTTTAGATGCGGCGGTTTCCAAGGCTTCCTCAGATACGGCAGCAGGTTGAAAAACAATGCGGTTGCCGAACTCACTTAGCTTCGAAATTTGACAGAAACTTTTCATTGCTCTTGGGTATCACTGTCTCCCTCATTACTGGTCCATTATTATACAGATAAATTGCAAATGTGTGCACCTTCGCTCGAATCAAGATCACTTATTGATGTGCTCCCATAACGCCGTCCCAACCACAGTGCAAGTTTCCAGACTTGTCAAGCTTGCCTTTCCCATAGATACTTATCCTAGTCAGGGAAAAAGCAGCAAAGCTTCCACACGCCGAGGCGGAGCAAACCTGGGTTTCCAAAAGAACCAGAGAACTCAAGACTCCCGAGGTGTTCTAAAGAATACAGGAGTATCCGGAGGTGGATCTGGCTGACTGAACAAGTATGAGGGATCTTGCTCGGCCTTGTGAACAATTATAGCTAGATGTTCGCATAGCTGAGTAGCGTTTCCGCGATCGTCCACGTGGACCAGGAAATCCTTGGCAATAATCCCGACGAGGTCTCCAAGTGCCGTACCGTCCCGACACCTTGGATCTTCCCGGAGGACTCGGAATGATTTAGAGACCTCGGGATGAATCAAGGGCATCTCCTTAAGAGAGCCAATGTAGAAACTACCAGGCTCAATCTTGGGATCGGTAGACGTCCTCAATTTGCGGAACCTTCCGACAGCTTCAAAACCGTATAGGAGCCAGACGACCCACTCCAGGTAGATACAGCCCATGGACCATGTGTCGTATATGCGTGACCTTGGACCCTTGACGCTAGGATGCGCCTCGGGAGCTTCGTACGAGGGCGTGGTGGCTTTCGTGTTTGTTGGCAGGTGTCTTAGCGTCGTGGCGTCCCTGTGAAACTTGGACACGCCAACATCTGCAATCACCAAGTTCCCTTGTCCATTTTGTGCGTTTTCCTTGAAATGGAGAATGTTCTCAGGCTTCAAATCTCCGTGGCGACAGTTCTTGCTGTGTAGAGCTTTGAGACCGTCGGCAAGACCAAACATCTGACGGAGAGACCATAGAACGAGGTCTGGGGTCCGGTTCGAATCCTTCTGTTCCCAGAGTTCCCTTAGGTTTCCGCCATCTGCCCAAGGAAAAACGACGTAATAGGACGGTTCTATCTCACAGGCGGCAATAACTTTAATGAGGTGCTTGTGCTCGAGGTCTTGGATATTTTGCAAGTTACCATCCTCTTTGTCAAAGTTGGCCTTGACTCTGAATTCCTTGATGGCTACCAGAAAGTCTGGTTGTTCTCCCTACAGTTCTCAGCATTGTGACGAGCCAATGGGAAAGTCATTGTTACCTCGAGACCCTGGTAAAAGTCATGGTGGGCAGGATGAAGTGCCGCTTTGTAGACCATGCAAGCTCCCTCCCCAGCCACCCACTCACTGCTTGTAATCGGCAGAGCGCAGTTGGTGTCCAGTGTGATACTCTGGCCCGGGGCGTCAAACACTGGTGCTAAGACGAGCCACTGTTTGACGAGAAACTGTTCAACTCTAGCTTCATTCTTCCAGGCAGCAAATGACTTGAACGGCTTGTTTTTCCAAGATACTAGAGCGGTGCCGGAGCTTTCTCTGTGGAGCGGAAGGTCCTCGTCTGTAAGCCCGTCTTTTAGTATGCTTTTTATCGTGTCCTCTTCGCCCATGAGTACGAGGATTGCGAAAATCTTCCTTGCGCGAACAAGAAACTTGCCAGCTAGACCGCGGAAGACGTAACGATTTACAAAAGGCAGCTGCGCGCTGATTCTGGCTTTTGTAATCTTATCCAACGTGCTGAGTGGCAGGAAGGTCTGGCGATGGTCTCCCAGTAGGCATGTAACCAGATCCTCGCTGAGCACATGATAGAACGACATGGCGGCGGAAAGGATACGCGGAGATTGAATGAGTCACCCAAGAGGAATGACTTTGTGGTAATCGACTTCAGCCTTACCCGGCTTAAAGGCTTGTCGGAAATGATTCCTTACGCCCATGCGAACCAATGCGGCTCTTCAAGATAGGTACTCCGGATCACGCGGGGAAGCCCTTTCTGCCTCGGGTCCTAAAATGACATGTCCGTCCAGTAGCAGCGGCTGTTTGCTTGCCTTAAATCCCCTGGAGGGTGTCATGCATGAATAAGTCAGGATTATGCCAAGGAATAACCCCCTGCCAAGTGTGCGTGGCGATTGACCACCCATTCCCAATAGGAAAAGAAATAAATCAGCCCAGCTACGGCTTATCTTTGGGTCGTCTTCTCTTTTGCGAATGAATATTGGTGTTGGGCATCGGCCGCATGGGGGTTGTTCTTCATGGTTGCCGATACGTTCATGCGACCTTTCGTGCGGACCATCACAGGGTCTTTGAAAGGGTTCGCATTACATTTAAATGGCTCATGTGTAGCTCTTGATGCAGCCTCATCTAATGATTGGCTTCTCATCTAGGCTAAGTCACCGTCTCCCCACAAACTTCGTGGTCGGGGGTCTTGGTAAGGCAGACGTATATTCTGCCTCGCCGAGTAAAGTCACGTCACTTCATCTGCCACAACCACCTTTTACCTGCGAAAGCCACGACCCTCAATGTTCGGCTGCATCATGCAGCTGTACGAATAATGCATACCAAAGTCGTTATCATCCGCCAGCTTACCCCGCTCCTCGATGATTTCGGCTGGGTGGCTTAGACGCAGCCAGCCTCATCCTCTTTAGGCTCGAATCGCAGAATGACACGACAAAGCTAGGGCTGAAATGCGGTTCGCTCTCCAAGAGGGGTTTCTTTCTTTTATTGGTCAATCGTTTGTCAGCAGGCAACCATGTGAGATGCCGGTTAAGAGGGTGCGTCGACTACTGTTGATGTCACCAATTCAACCAATTCGTGGCCATCTTCTTGCACCAGGCTGCGCCTTATTCTGCCTAACATGTGCGTCATCACACCCATCCAAAGCCCGCGCCGTCAATTGAGCGATATGAGGCTGCCTCTGGCAATGAGATGGATGTGGCAATAAAACCCTTCCGTCGGAGGCGGATCAGCCTGGCATTTTCCCCACCTGTTTTTGAACGTCACAGCACTTTCGACCTCTTTACTTGATCGCCCATACCTTATGCTAAATTGCCTCACGTCAAATTGGTTCCCTAGAGCTATGGCATCTCGCAAAGTAGCCAAGTCCAAACCCAAGGTCAAGGCCAACCCACTCAAAAACTTCCAAAAACAGATCCGTGAATCGCTCAAAGACAGTCGATATCATGGAAGACCCCAGCCGTTTCTACCTGAGAGCTCCGTATCCGAGCTGGTTACGGAAGAGAAGGTCAAGGAGCTGCTTCCCAAAGCATCTTCAGACTTGGTTCAGTTTGTGTGCAATGATGCTAAGAAAGTCTTCTTGACCCTCGCATACGTCAACCCTCACTCTATTGATTTCGCCAAAGCCACAAAATGTTTTGGACAGCATGGGCTAACCGACAAGCTCTTGCCGATCGACGATATTACACGTAAGGGTAGTTGCGATATGACAGATGATGAAGACTCCGATTTCTCTGAGGGGGAAGAGATTTCGCAATGCCGCCATCATGCCGCTCTGAACGCCTTTCACGACTGGGATGATTCTCCAGAGATTCGCCGCTTTTACGACGAACAGTGGATGTTTATCTCACCGGTATTCAGGGAAAGCAAACCCAAACAGACACTGCACGAAAGGTCCATACTACCATTCACGCGGGTCAACAAAGAACGCAAGTCTGGACACTTCAGCGACGTCAGCGAGGCCGAGCTTCGCGCCGACCACCAAGACAAGATCAAGCAAGTAAGAACACCCAACTAACCTAGAAAGCTTCGTTCTGACAAAGACAAAGACTGGAGATGATATCCACGTTGCCATCAAGGTGTTGAAGCCTTTATCCAAGGAACGAGGATACAATGTCGAAGACGCATGGCACCGCGAAGTTGCGGCTCTCGATAAAATTGGCGAGCTCCGCCACCAACACCTAATACATTGCATCGCGGCCTTCAAACAAGGCCAGGAACACGTTATCCTCTTCGAATGGGCCGATGGAGGGAGTCTTCGAGAAATTTGGGAGAGCAATCCCAAAATACATGAGCAACTCGACAAGGAACAGGTCATGAGTTTGTTGAAGGAGTTTCGCGGCTTGGCTGATGCTCTGTGTGCTTTACACTCGACTAATCGAAGAACAAACACAGCCAGGGCTGCCAATTCCAACGACCGGATACGACGCGAGGCTATCCAGGGAATCAGAACCAACAACGATGTCACTATCAACGTCACTAACGTGGATTCTCCCAATGGCGACAGAGGCACTGATGATTTTCAAGACGACGACAGTGATGTCGGCTCCGAAGGTTCCGCTGAGGAAAAGCACTGGCGCCACGGCGATCTGAAGCCTGACAACATTCTCACATTCAAAGGGTCAGGATGCTTTGGAACTCTTAAGATTGCTGATCTGGGACTGGCCAAGCAGCACGAGTACGCTACAAATGCTAGGTTCGAACGGACTGGTACGAAGCACGCGACGTTGCACTATGAAGCGCCGGAGGCATCTACCAAATCAACCCAACCACGATCACGACGCTATGACATTTGGTCTATGGGATGCATCATCCTGGAGTCCATCATCTGGCTTATGTACGGATATGACGTCCTCGAGACCTTCCTGAAGCAGAACGAACATCTTGAGAACTCGAGAGATACGCTCTACTTTACTACTTCGACCGATTCCCAAAACCAACGGAAGGCTGAAGTCAGCGATGTATCGAAAGCCTGGATCAAGCAAATGCTGAAACAAGACCCTGAATGCGACCCGTCCAGGGCCACCGTCACGAGAGATCTTATCAGATTAGTTCAGGACAAGCTCCTCGTGATCGCCCTGCCGGGAGAAGACGATCCTACCGCCCGGTGCCGTGCTGATGCCTCTACACTGTGGAATGAGCTGAACCATATTTGGACGAGAGCAAGGAACGACGATAAATACTTGTTTACTGGGATACCTCGAAGGGATGTGAAGGTTCCTACGTCATTTAGACAACCAAGCAGCTACTTAGCGCTACCCGCAGCCCGAAAGGCACAATCTCAACATCTGGTAAGTTGGATTCGAAGGAAGCAGCCTCGGTCGACTTATTCGCAGTGTGCTGACTAGAATACTCCTATTACAGAATGTGCGTTAATCTCACTGAAGAGTGTCTGTAAAGATAACTGATTTGGTGTCTAATGTGTTCTTGAAGACTGTGAGTAACGCCAAATCTAAGCTAGACAGTGAACAGACACCTGACTTGGATAATAGTATGTAAGGAGAGTTAGATGAGTTTCTAGAAGGGACGTTGACTAACGGTGATGGTTACTTGGAATTTCTAGAGCGTAAGTTATTGATTGCACATTGAAAATGGGAAGATATTGATGCTAACACCGCTATTAACAGCACGTAAGTGGGACACCAAGTGAGGTCATGGACTTTGGTTGACTCTAGACTAGGTGGTATGCCTAAATTGATAATTTCTTCAATCACGGAAATGAGGGACGGCTGACACGATCCATTTTCTCAGCCCGTATGTACTTTGCTTTTTCGAAATGTACGTTGTAGTCGCTGAAGGATAATAGTTAAATGAGAGTTGGGAATTCTTTGACGACACTTCCTTCGCCCTTGATCTCTTCAAACACCCGGAAATCGCGTCTTCGAGTGTCGTAAATGGGCATCCTCCGACGCTTTGTGATCGCTGCCAGAAACTCAACTTTTGGGCAGCCAACTTTGTCATTGAGGACACTCTACCTGACTTGAGTATTAGAGCACAGAAATGCGACTTCTGCGAGCTTCTTCTTGGCGCCTGCAGTACTGAGCGATCGCGCACTGGCAGTCCCAACAGCCTCCGGTTTTACAGAGCCGGGTCAAGTTTGACCATAAACGACGAGGTTACCCGAGTGTTGACAATTTGCAAGACTGCATGTAAGTTCTACAAAACTAGTCTCAACTGCGAGGTGCACTTTGATCCACTAGATCGTAACAAGTATCCAGCTGGAGGGATAGGTTTGAGTAGCCCTAGTGAAGACCTTCAAATTGGATTTCCAAACGTCCTTCCCATGCAAAGTCCTGTCTTGTTCGAGCTTCTCCGCGCATGGCTCAACGACTGCGACAAGCACACCGAATGCTGTCCTGGAAGCTCGAGTCTTGGGCCTCCGAGGTTGCCTACTAGGCTGATTGATGTTGGTAAGAAGGATTCTCATAACGTCCTCGTCTGCAACACAAGACACTGGAGGAAGCATTCGGGAGAATCGCCGAGATATGTCGCATTGTCTCATCCTTGGGGAGACGGACAATGTCACAATCATTTCTCCACCACCAGCAAAAACGCCAGTGATCGCCTCAAGGATGGGATTCCTCTTGATGAGCTTCCGGCTACTTTCAAAGACGCTGTCAGGGTTACACGAGAGCTTGGTGTTCCGTATCTGTGGGTCGACTCTATCTGCATTATCCAGGGCGATGATGGGGATTTCAAAGAAGAAGCAAAACATATGGAAACGGTATTTAGCTCCGCATACTGTGTGATTGCTGCCAGTCGAGCCGCGGGGACTTCTGCAGGATTCTTGAAGGAGCGGCCGGATCGAAAGTTCGTCAAGTTTGGAAAATCTTCAGGAGACTCGTTCTACGTCTGTGAAGATATCGACAACTTCCAGAGGGATGTGATAGACGGAGCGTTGAACAAGCGAGGGTGGGTATTGCAGGAACGAGCCCTCGCGCGACGGACGATTTACTTTACCGAGAGGCAAACGTATTGGGAATGCGGGAATGGCGTTCGATGCGAAACACTCACGAGAATGAGAAAGTAAGCAATCTTCGGTATGGCCCATCGCTTCTACAGCTATGCAACTAAATGTTCCATCAGCAACAAGGCAGCATTTCTTGGCGATCCGGACTTCCCACAAGTTGCGATGGACTCTACCAAGGGCGCTCAGATCCGGCTCTACGAGTCTCTTTACAAGCAATACTCGACGCTGCAGTTCACAAAGGCTTACGACAGACCTATCGCCATTGCTGGTTTAGAGCAGAGGCTGATCCGCGCTTTCGGCAACCAAGGGGGATACGGCATATTCGAGCGCTATTTTGAGAGGAGTCTTTTGTGGCAGCGAAATTCCGGCATGGACCAGAAGCCGATGAAGGAGATTGAATTCCCTGCGCATCAGCAGTACCGCATGCCGTCGTGGTCTTGGATGGCGTATGAGGGCGGAATCACGTTCATGGATCTGCCGTTCTCTGGGGTGCAGTGGGAAGACGATGACCGGATTCGCTCACCTTGGACGGCGAGCAGCACGTCCAGCTCATATTGGCATACGGGCGATTCCGATGGCCGAATCCATTTGATGGGCAAGGCGAGAGGTTTCGACGTGGGCTCGGCCGGTGAGGAGATTGTCTACGACAAGGTGGTTGCTCCCAGTGGCCGAGCCATGAAATGTGTGATCATCGGCAGTCAGAAGTCGGAGGTTGCTCCTAATGTGGCAACGCGGAAGCACTACGTCCTCATTGTGGCTCCGAGAATTGGAGATGGAGAGATGTACGAAAGAGTAGGCGTTGGGTCGTTGTATGGGAGCTGGATTGCGTTGGATGGGGTTGGGGCGAAGGTGAACATTTACTGAGTTTGGTTTTTGGCACGGATAGCATCGCGGTTGTCAATATCGTACAGGCTTTGTGACTTGGAACGTAGGCTTGGATACGTTGTACGATGTGAACGCACGCCCTTATTGGACCTGGGACAGGCTTATCGAGGTACGGATCGTCAGCTAACAGGCGGGAACCGTTTCCGATATACGCATCACTTGTCTTAGTGAGAAGACTTCAGCCTTTCCTACCAGTCTGGTCTGGTCATGGATCGCCTTGGATGCTCTGAGGGCCTATTTTTAGGGTGAGAGTATAATACCTGACGCTGGGTATGCAAATTCAATACAGAGGAGTCGTAAATGCTCTCGAATGCAAGCCGACAAGTCCAAGAGTGAAGCCGGCATAAGTGTGCCCCACCTCCGGAGGATGACGTGAACGCCCGCAATCGAGATCAGAACCGGTTTTGACAGGGATTCGAAACGCGCCACAGAGCAAGCAAGGCATCACGCCGCATACTGAACTTTTGGCATGACGACTTGAAGTGGCCATCAGCCTATTGGGACCATCTTGTGTGCCATAGAAGAGCCCGAGATGACGTATCCACTCATGCCTTGTGTGGCTGACGCAGGTTTGTGTGCGTGCTGCTTATGTTGCGTATAAATAAATCCCTTGCATCTCCAGCAGATCAGGCAGATCTCGGTCCGTCTTGCACAGCTTCTAGATACCATCTTCGGCTTTATTCATCAAAACCAACGCTACCATGGAGTGGACCAAGAAAACCTACAACCAGCAGTACGAGAACTGGGTGCCCTGGCTGGAGGACCAGTATCTACGGCTGTTCACCAAAGACAACAAGGCTAGCTACGCCACCAAAGGTCCGTCCCTCCAAACTTACCTCGGGAGCAGCTCCTCAGCGCTAGCTTCACCCAGACTAACATGTCACAGACACCCTGGACAAGTCGAAAGTCACAGGCAACGAACAAGTCGACACTCTCCAAGACGGCGTAAGCAACCTCGCAGCGGGACAGGTCGGTCAAGGCGGCCTGCTCCAACCGGCCGGCGACCTCTTCTCCAAGGAGGGCATCAACCGCTCGGAGCGTCAGGGCAAGGACGACTCTGGCGGCTATGCGCCCTCGCAGCTGCCTGGCGCTGGGGCTGTGAATGATACAGCGAGCGATGTGGCCGACGGTGGAAGGACTGTTGCTGGGAAGTCCACCGAGGGCATCAAGGCGGCCGGTGGCGTGCTTGGTGGCGTACTTGGTGGAGGGAACCGGGATGCGTAAAGCACTGGATACGGAGTACTGAATGCTTGGGTATATTGAGTGCCCCTAGGTATCTCACATCGGGAGTTGGGTTTAGGGCTCTAGGAGAGTTGGGTTCGGGCTAGCAAGTATAATGCGAGTGCTTTAGCTTTTTAATGGACGACTTTTACTTAAGATCCAAACGCCGGGATTCACCAAGTGCCACAATAGCTATGAGATTCCGAGTTACGGGAATGACCACGTGATTAAGTATTTAATGTAGTTCAAAAGTCTTGCATCCTGGTAGCGGGTCTAGTGCCAGGCAAGAACTAATGTAACTGAATAGATTCTCCCCTTTATGTGAGTGTGATTGATTACCAGGTATCAGAGTGCCCTACGGAATCAAGCCGTCCCACTCAGACGCTCTTGTCACCCTTGGCAGTACTAGAATCGCCATCAGTGACACTAGTCCGGTGTCCACCGTTGGCATAATCGTCCTCGCCGCTCAGCTCCTCGAGGGTCTTGCGAGCAGTCTCGGGGATGAGGAGGGTGGTGAAGCAGCCGAGAAACATGAAAAGAGCGTAGATCTCGAGGACGTGGTCCATCCAGGGAGCCTCGTTGTCCGCAGTGGCGCCGCGAGTACGCAGAGTAGCGATGGCGCCCTGGCCGATGATGGAGCCGATCTTGCCGGAGGCGGCGGAGATGCCGTGCGAGGTAGATCGGTAGCGGGTGGGGAAGACTTCTCCTGGGACTATGAAGGTGGTAGTGTTGGGGCCTGACCTATAGTTAGTAGATGTTAAAGAGTGCAAGGTGATGGGGTGCTTACCGAAGTTGAAAAAGAACTGGGCAAGGACGTAGATGGCAAGGAGGCCGTTGGAGGAAATGTGCTTGTAACCAAAGCCCATGACGATGAAGAGGATAGTCAAGATGGCAAAGCCGCCCAGCTGAATAGTCTTGCGGCCAATAGTGTCGATGGTAGCAACAGAAACCCAGTATCCGGGAACGGCGCCTGCGAGGACAATAATGATGTTGCCGACAGCGGTATTGTGCAGGAACTCGTAGACGTTGTTGGCATCCTTGGTCGAGTATCCGATGACCTTGAGAATCGTGCCGTTGTTCAAAGAAAGACCATAAAAGGCCACGTCGAGGCAGAACCACGAGCCAGCAGTTCCGAGGAGGAGCTTGAAGTTCTTGAGCTTGCTGTAGTGGCGGCAGAAGTCGCGCCAGCTGGCCTTGGGGACTTGGAGGTCCTGGCGGGCAACCTTCTGGGCCTCGGCGCGGGAGACGTCGTCAGTGCTGCCTCCGTGCTTGCCAGCGACGTAGGCCTTGACGTCCTCGTCGGCCTTTTCAACATCGCGGGCGACGTCGAAGGTGTAGCGGGGGGTCTCGGGGATGGTCAGACGGTCTGGGTGTGTGTTAGTCGCCGTCACGCGAGCAGACCGAGAAAGCCAAGGCTGCCAAGACACTTGGACCGTGATGAGGGGGTTTAGGACTTACAGTAGAGGGCGATGCAGGCGGGTACGGCGCCAAAGCCGACCAGGGTGCGCCACATCTTGTCGACGGCGACCTGGCAAGACCCAGTGCACTGGTCAATGTCAGAGGCCTTCTCGAGCTGGCTCTTGAAGCCGAGAGTCAGGAACATCATGACGAGGGCAGCGACGAGCTGGCCAATGCCCTGCATGGCAAAGACAGCGCCCATCATGGCACCGCGCCACTTAGTGGTGGCGAATCTGCGGGTGGTGTTAGTCGAAGTCAGCGTATATCGACAGCGGAACAGGGAAACATACTCGGAAGTGATGATGGACGAAAGAGGATAATCTCCTCCGATGCCCACGCCCATGATGACACGCCAGAAGATGATGACACCGACGATGGAGCACGCAGGCGAGCCGCTGGTGAGGGCCTGGGCGAGGGTGGCGAAGATGATGATCAGCAACTCCATGCCGTACATGCGCTTGCGGCCGACGATGTCAGCCAGCATGCCGAAGCCGAGCTGGCCGATGACGGTGCCGGCCGAGGTGGACAGCTTGATGGCGCTGTCGGAGCTGGTGGGCATCTTGCCGGTGCCGGGGAAGTAGACGATACCGAGCATGATGGTCAGCATGGACACGCAGAAGATGTCGTAGGAGTCGGTGAAGAAGCCGACGCCGGCGACGACGCAGGCACGCACGTGGTACCAGCCGAAGGGGGCCTTGTCGATCTCGGCGAGGGCGAGGCGCCGGCGCTCGTTGGGGTCGGCGACGTGGGCGAAGTCGTTGTGGAAGTTGTGGAAGGCGTTGTTGCCGCCGGACGTCTTGGCGACGCCGTGGGTGCCGCTCTGCGGGGTGGAGTCGGCCATTGCAAGTTTGGCTGATGTCTGGGAAGATGGCTGAAGAAGAAGAAGAAGAAGAAGAAGAAGGGGGGAGAAAGGAGAGAGAGATGAGACTGTATATAAGACCACTGCTGGCTGGTGAACAGATATGCACGAGAGAGGGTAAAGAGAACAGGCAACGGAGCAGCTGAGTATTAAATATGAACAGGGCCGGGCACCAGTAAAGGATCTAGCTAACACCAGGTCCCTTGCCCTGTCCTGTCTCAAGCCGTGGAGAAGGCCTGAGGAATAGAGACACACGACTCCGTGAAAGCCGGTAGCTTCGTAGCCACCACGCACACTTCCCACGTACTCGCCCCAACCATGACCCACGCCCAAACGACCCAAGTGACAAAGCCAACAGCCCGCTTACCAGATAATTTCAAGAAATTCTTGAAGCTGGCTGAGAAGTCGAGGCCTAGCATATAGCCTCCAAGCACGAGACGACTTCCCGTTGCGGAACAGGGGGCCAATCAGAGATCGCGAAACCACCCCGTGTCGTCAACCGCCAAGTCTCTTTGGCCACGACCTTGGGCATCTCGATAGCCGCGTTTCCGCCGGTCCATGGGTCGTTCGGAAGAGACGGCACGATAGAAGGCGGCTCTGTGTTTGCAGCTGTCGTGTGGTTTGATGCAACGCATCGCCGAGGGCGTGGGCTTGGGGTGGAGCGGGTTTGAGTTATCCTGTTCGGGACACCGAAGGGTCTGGCCCGGAAGGGATTTCTGGCAAGGTGCCAGAGGCGTTCTTCCTGACGCTGTTCTCGTTGGTCAGTCGAGTTAAAAGGTCGGCACGGATTTGCCGTCCTCGAGCTACTCGATGGAGAATCTCGCCTCCATGGTGCTCCAGCTGAGTGGGTTTGAAGGCAATAGTAAAGACACTGACACTGGTCAATCACGTTGCTTTTCCTCTCTCCCGGACGAGCATGTTGTTTGGACTTTCCCCCCCGCCTTTCATTCTTATCCTTAAACGTATTTGCATTTGGGCCTGCAGCCGCACTCTTCACTCTGCAGCGTACACCTCACACCTCACATCCCACACCACCACCATCACCATGTCTCTCACATCGCCAACCCTGCTGCAGCCTCCCTCCTCACCCAGAATCACCATGGCCCCGGCTAGATCTCCCGCTGTGGAGGAGCACCGCCAGCTCACTTTCGAGGTCCTCACCAAGCCTCTCGACAAGACGGACGCCCTAAACCTCGTCGCAGACAGCATCGCCCAAGAGCGCCAGGTCGCCTCGCGAGCTCTCGTCTTTCACCCCCTATGCCTCTCCGTCCTCGCCGCCGCCTTTTCCATTGCGCACTTCGGCTCCGACTCCATCCGGAAGGACTTCTCGTCCATGCTCACCACATACCCCGGCCTTGTAGTCGCCTACCTCCTGGCAATCCGCTATGCCACGAGCGCATACATTCGCATTGCGGAAGAGACCAACTGGCCGGACTGGCTCTATGGATCGGACTCGGATCCTTCTGACGACATCATCCTTGGGGCGCGTTACGGCACCGAGCTCATCGCGGCCGTCGTCCTCCGTCTTCGCCGGAGCGCCCGAGAAAATGCTCCGGGCAGCAGCAAGGCCACCGTCCGCGCCTGGACGACTAGGCTTAGGTACCGTCGTCACGGCTTGGGAGGCGACATGCTCCGTGAGGCTGTAAAGACGGCCAAACAAACCCTCGGCCGCAACTGCACCGTTGAATTTGCCGCCGATCACGCCAACAGCGCCATGCCTCTGCACTCCATGTTCAACGGGCCCGTCATCGCACGGCAAACGCGAGCTAAAAACGCATTAGCTGCTGCTTTGCGAGAATGGGAGGCGGGGGAGTCAAGTCAGCACTAAAGACAGTCTCGGTGGTTGCAGTTCGAGATGGGAGTAGCTGGCGTTTCAGGCGTTAGATGTATGAATGCACAACACTCAGTAGCCCAACCAGGGGCCACCTCTTATATCGTTATTATCAACCGTATCCGTATTCCGCAGTCTGAATTACATCCATTCATCAACCAAAGCCTTTTGAACCGAGCCAGTTCATCCAACGCCACATTTAATGTCCCAACCAACCCAAGGGCAGTAACTGTTTTATTCTCACGTCTCCCCACCTGAAGCCTTCTCGCGCCGTTGCAGTTCCTCCTGCTCATGGGCCGTCAGTGACGCCGACGCGTTGCCCAAGTTGATGGTCACAACCAAGCACAACTAGGCAGCCGCCGCGGCATCGACGTCGTGATGAAGATGTTGGTCACGCTGAAGGAAATTTCACGCCAATGGTCCCGCACAGCATGGCCGGGAAGATGAACGCCCAGAACCAGAACTTCTCCAACGGGGGGTTCTTAGGGATCAGAGCAAACAACAGCACTTGCTTAGCTACCCGGGCCGCCCGATTTTACACCAAATCAGAGTCAGGTTTAATTGTTGACATCACTACAACCATCGACCTATCCTTCCCACCGACTCCATTGGGCTCGGAAGAATGCTCTCTGCCACCTCCGGGACTCTGCGCATCGGCGCTGGGCGAGTTGTCCCACGAGCGGCGTCCATCGCCGCCGGAGCTCGGAGCCGGAGCCGGGTTTTCGCATCGGTTTGATCGGAGCCCGGGGATACACCGGTCAAGCCTTGATTGACATCCTCAATGATCACCCCTTTATGGACACTCGGCAAGTGTCCTCACGAGAGCTCGCCGGCTAAGAACTCGAGGGACATACCAAGCGCAACATCATCTATAAGAGTCTATACCTCAGGATGTTACCTAGCTAGACAAGAATATTAACTGCTGGGTTATGGCTGTAATGGAGTTTACAAACCGTATATCAATGCCCTCAATCAGGTTCAGAAGGACAACAGCCACAAGAGCGTTATCGTCGATCTATCTACTAACTATCGATTCGACGACTCATTTATTTGCGGTCTTCCTGAGCTCACCAAGCGCTCCAAGATGGCTCAGTCTACTCGCATCTCCAACCCAGGGTGTTTTGCAACTGCGGCTCAGCTTGCTATTTTTCCTTTCCTCGACTTGATTGCGACCAGTCCTGCAATTTTCGGAATTAGTGGCTACTCGGGCGCCGGCACTAAGAAGAGCTTGAAGAACGACGTCTCTTATTTGACCGGAGGCGTACTCCCATATGCGATATCCCAGTCCCTCAACCTTATGAACCCTGCCGCTGATCCGTATTACAGATTCGCTTACGGACCATGTACACGAGCGGGAAATCAGTCATCATACTACAGACGTAGCCTTCATTCCTCACGGTTAGGACCAAATTCAAGAAAGCTTTATTTGAGGTTAGCGAATACAAGGCAACAGTTTCCAGCTGGTTCCGTGGGATCCACCTGACTATCAACATTCCGCTGAACAAGAGTATGAACTCTCGAGATATCCGAAATATCTACTAGGATAGATATGCTGGCGAGAAACTAATCAAGGTTGTGGGTGAGGCCTCGTATGTGAAAAGGATCCAGATCAAGCATGGTGTTGAGATCGATGGCTTTGCTGTTGGTAAGACCGGCAAGAAGGTTGTCATGTAAGTGCTTACCCAAAACCCTCTCTAGAGCTATTCTCATACTAACTATGCGAAGTTGCGCCACGATAAACAATCCCAACAAGGGAGCCAGTACTCAGTGCCTACGTAAGTGTCTCTCTTATCCAAGACTTGTACTGGATTGCTAACGACCTTGACTAGAGAACATGAATCTCGCGCTTGGCTACGCATAATATGGCAGAATATGAGGGCATTCCTGTCATGTAAAGGCTTCAGCTAAATTAGACGATTTGTTCTGGACGAGAGTTTGCTAGGATCTCGAAAAGCTTCGTAATAACTTCACAGTCCACCATGTACCAGTGTCTTATTCTGCGTCGTGGTGGTGACTAAGGGGACCTCCCAAAGCTTCCCGTTGAGCTCCATGGGTGTCTCCCGCATGAGCGTCAACACATCGTGCGTCTTTGAGAGATTCCCAAAAGAGAAGAAATTGCATCCTGTTAACTCCCCGGCACTGTCTCTTTGCTGTAGTCTCTAGCTTCTTATGTTAGCTAGCTGAGTACTGGCTGCTTTGTTCAGAGCCGACTCTACTGCAGGCCTGTACTTGTCGTCCCTTTTGTTGACTCGATACTCGGCGCCAGGGCCAGGGAAGAATGCTACAGGCAGGACTGGGAGAGAATGGGCAAATTTAACTGCGAAATTGGTATTCACAGCCTGTTGAAGCAGGGTTATAACGAGACCGTAATCTTGTACGGTATCAGGAAGATCAATCCCGTGGCATAGATCTAGGGACTCGAGGTTTTTCGACCTATAGGCGCAGGGAAGGCTTGGCTTGTCTTCGACCGACACCTGTTCTCGACATGAGTTCTCTTTCAGCTGTCCAATTGCGTCTTGACTAGACCGCTAGGTTTTTGATACCTTCCATACACTTTCCAAAATATGTTGGGCCATGCAGGTGTGTTAAAGAAGACTGTAATTAACCTCACTTTGGGTCCAGAGTTTCTTGTCTCCGTCTCCGCTTCATAGTTGCATGACCTAAACTCACAGAACCACCTTGGTTCGACTTGGCGTTGACTCCTCACAAACCGATCGAATCTTCAAAACTCTTGAGCGCCTCAGGGCTAGAGCCAGACTGCATACAAAAAAGAAATCGCCCTGCAGAGGAGAATGTGGGACGCCCTTTGTGAGACGGAGCGAATAATTCCGCAAGAAAACGCCTTGTCCACCCTTTCTCAAATTTAGACCAAGCTCCATCTTCCATCTTTCTGCATTTATATCGACCTAGACTGCCCCGAAGAAAGACAGCAACCAGGTTCAGCGCTAAGGTAGTGTTTTAGCCATGTATGTTGGTGGTGTTATTCATGCAGAGCAAAAGCACGCGTCCTATTGTCGATTGCTTGCATGAGCAACTAGGCGGTAACCTTGCACTAATGCGTGTGATGATGGTCTAGCCAGAGCTTTGTGAGACATGGACGCAAGGCCTAGGCGTTCACCTGTAGGCCTATGTATGTAGCGGTGGGCTAGAAACAGCCCAGCCCACAATTGTCAGCCTCTTCATGCGGGCGACGATGGATCTAGAGCGTGGCAGGGACGATTTGTCGATCCGTGCAAAACACCATGAAGCAAGGAGCGTTGTCTTTGCGGTCACGAGCGAGCCGCCCTTGCGTAGGACTTGCATCCATGGTTCAGGATGGTCCGGAAGCTGCCGAAAGGATTTCACCCGTGATGATTACTCTGCCCTGATGGTCAGTTCTCAGATTGCTCACTTTACGGAAGTGCCGAGAGACTCTTATCATGTGAGTTGATGCATCGACGATGACGGCCTCGAATCTGCAGTTGGCTGTAGATGGTTGTGACAGGTGACCAACGCCGCGTCGGATCTCAGCCAAGAGTGAGACATGCATGGCTTTTACTGACCCTACAGCCTTTAGATTAAGCACTATTGGGCCATCTTGTCGCGGAGTTGTTGGTCCAATTGACATATGTGATGAGGTTTACACAGCCGTTGGCCGTGTGGCATCACATCACACCATCATCAACTCGTTGTACCATGTTTCCATTTCCGGCGATTTGATGTACTATGTAGACGTAGGCTGTGTAGGCCTACGCACTAACTCCGTGGAAGCCTCGAGCAACCCTCACGGCCTGACGAGACTGAGCCTCACCTGCTGCCTCTACGTTCTAGGCCCTTGCGTTGGTTGTTAGTGCTGACCGGCGGGATCAGCACTACTGGATGCTTGGTGTTGTCATGATCCTTCGGGAAACCGATGAATAGTAGTCAATAATTACTACCTTTGTGAATGACCGTCTCTGGTCGATAGCCATAAGCCATCTATGCTGTAAGAGTGAGAGGAGTTTCCCTATCCTCAAAAATGAACTCCATCACTCTCTCGCTCAAGACGCCAGAACAGACTTTGGGGTATCCTCTCGTAACAACACTGACGCCATTCCGTCGGTGGAAAGTCCCGCTCGTATTATTTATTCCACATGCTCCGTGATGGTGTAAGCACGCTGACCCCGCGTGTAATAGTCGACCCCTCCCGGGTCAAATCCTACAAATTGCCGCAGCTCGTAGACGGGAGACGTGATGACGTAGTAGACGCCGTGCTGATTATGGATCAGTCGACCGGGTGGATGCGGAGTTTGGCCTCTGGCCCGTCTCTTGGAGTATCTTGGCATCCTCTAGGGCTTCTCTCTTGGCGAACTCGTCGAGGAGCTTGTGAGCGGTTTCCAAGGGCAAATCGGCGATCATGGCGCTTAGGTGCTAGTGATGCGGGAACGAGTTAGCAATGGAGTCGTATTTGTCTCGGGAGTCAACCAACAGGCAGTGGATCACACAAGGGCTGGTATGTTGTCTCAGGTGCGAGGGGATGCGAGGGGATAGATAGATAGGTTGATTGCGACATGTGACAAATGCAGTGATAAATGCAGTGATAAATGCAGTGGATAGAGGATGCGTGGTGGATGTGATGGATGGATCTGATGCAGATCGTAGACGGTCTAGGTCACACGTACAGGCGGGAAGACATCGGATGGATGATACTTGAACTCCTCCATCATCCGGTTCAGGCGAAGCACCTGCTTCCACGGCACGATGGTATCGCCGATCAGAAAGGCCGGGAAGCGGGCCATGGCCGTCTCCTCGAGGATCCATCGGCGCTGGAAGTACTGGCGGGTCATGAAGTCGTTGCAGCCGATCCAGTGCGGCATCATGAAGGGGATCTCGCCGTCCGGGCCCGCGCCCCAGATGTGGGTTATCGGCGCCGCCCACCTGTGAGTCGGCGAGTAGTCCTCCGGATGCTTCTCCCGGTCTCCCGGGTCTCCCCAGCGGGGCGGCATGGCGTCCTCGATCTCGGCGAGCGTCGCCATGGCCACGTCGGTGTGCTCGCTCTTCTCGCCCAGCCAGCCGACGACCAGCTCGGCGGAGCGGTAGATGAGGCGCATCTCGACGAGCTGCTTGGACTTCTCGAACTCGTCGCGCTGGTTCACGCACAGCAGGTCCACCCACACGAGCAGCGCCCGCGGCCGCAGGTCGTCTCGCGACTGCGCGCTCGCGCCGAAGAGCTGCCTTAGCCAGCGGGGCGCGCCATGCGGCCGCCGGGCGGGCTTGCGCTGGAACCGCTGCGAGATGGTCGGGTAGAAGACGGCGCGGACGTGCTTGAGCGCCTGTGCGAGGTGCGTCGTGATGGTGACGGGGCGGCCGTTGACCAGGATCTTGTCCGTGACGGTTGCGTCGCCGTAGAGCGACGAGAGGGCGATGTACCCGGGGTCGTCGTCGAGGCTGATGGTCACCAGGCGGCACTCGACGGCGTCGGTCATGTTGCGAGCCGGCTGCACCTCCAGCAGGCGGATCTCGCGCCGCAGCGGGTCGAGACGTCTGTACGTGAGGCCCATCCTGATTGCTAGGCACAGGCTGCAGGACTCTCTCAGTTGGGAGATGTCAAGCAGGGGGGGGGACCAACACCCAGAATCTAATGCAACCCGAGGAGCGCGCCTCGACGGGATGCCGGCGTTTATACCCAGAAACGACCAACCAACAACACGCCTTTCCGGCAGGCATCATGCTCTCGGCGGTACCAGCTACCGGACGTGCATTCCAGGCCGCAGGGATGCGCTTCGTCTACTTCCTACGAACCGACAAGCTGGCGATCCCTGGTGGCGCTCGCTCAACATTCCGTTCATCGGCGGACGACAGCATCTCCTATTCGGGACGCTTCTCTGGCTAGCCGTTACCGAGAACGACCACGACAATCAGACGTCGTAATCTACAAGGGAGTATTCGTACTGCTCTTGAGAAAACTCAGTATGCATGTATTCCCAGGCACGGTAGCGTGGGAGATCCCCCGTTAATTCACTCTCGCAGTCCAGAGCAAACGCCGCAACCGGGCGTAGCTAACCATGTACCACGTATGTAGCTCGTCACTCGACTGCCCCAGGATATTGCCACGGCATTACATACCCACTGCCCACTCCTGGTGTCCTACCATCCAGTTACTATCTACGTTAGCACGTCTCGGTATGAAGGCCTGGACTCCTGATGATGCAGCGATTTGCCCTCCAAGGAACCCCCCCTGTCCCCTCTCGACTCCCAAGACTCTGTCGACTCTTGCTAAGAAGACGATCATGCTATCTTCGGGAGTAGCGTGCCTCTAGTGCTCGCGGCACCCCGGGATGAAACCCACTCGCCAGGGCCCTAGACCCAAAAGTCCAAGGAAGTTACCAGAGCTGCATGCGTCTTCGCGTGGTAATGCCCCCCCTTCCTTTCTTCCCTACCAACTCCTCTCCCCTCGTTGGCTTGTTGGTTCTGCGCAAAAACAAAACCCACGCCCACGGCGCCGGAAGCGTTCGTTACCACCGCGCTGGAGGCGATATTCGCATCCCTGCCGTAAGCCGGCAACGACGCGCCCGTGTAAGTCCTTGGTATCGCCGCCGAGACCGAGCATCGAAAACAACGGCGTTCGCCTGAGACAATGGTCGGGCTGCAAGATGGGAAATGGATTCACCCAGGTGCTGCTTTAGCTAGTGTAGCTCTAATGACTAGCCATGGTCTCGCTCTTTCTCCTGTGCCGCCTCGCCCCCGAAACCCACCTCCGCCCGTTCGCACACCACGCCGGCGCCACTTGTGCACGTGTCGTCTAGTGCAACTCGCAACTCGCAGGCTGTACTATACTTATCTCGTAGCTTCGCCTTTGAACCAAGGCAGCAGCAAGGGTCTCGGTGGATCTAATATGCCCTCAAGTGGCCAGGTTCCAGTGGATCGCCGTCCTCTAGAGGGACCATCCTCGTTCAACTGCTTTCCAGCTTGCAGCCAACGGCATTAGCATCATCCTGACCATCCTCACTTCCCGACATGCGTCGGCCAGAACGCTCCATTGGGGCAAGCAACCACTCGAGCATCCACTTGCCTTGCTTGCGTAGCCGCCGCAGTCGTGTGCCGTCCCGTCGAGGGTTCACCCGCGGGGACCGTTTCATGTCGTACTTAGCTCTCTGTCTGTGCTCATATCCGTCTAATCCTGAGGGTTGCTTTTTCTTCCCAGTCTTCTTCGCTTCTTCGATTCAGACCCTTGAGCTTCGTCAAAGCGTGTTATTGCTGCTGCTACCTTACCAAGGTATAGGTATACGGCTACTACTCCATACTTTTCCACGCCGTACTCCGTACTCCGTACTACGTACTCCACAACCACGAATACTCCTTACTCCATCTAGACCGCATAGCTACATACCATGTTTGATTTTGGCTTTCACACCGCCGCCACGGCCTTGCGGGGAGTCTTCTTCCGGCACGAAAGCCATCTAGATGACGAACTCCTAGCCAAGGAGCCAGAGCGCCTCGCCTCCCTCGTCCGGCCCATCTGCGCCCAGATGCTGGAGCAGTTGAACTATCCCGGCGCCCCCAAACTCAAGGGCGAGGCCGTTGAAGCGCTGCTCGAGTGCATGCACAAGAGGGCCGTTGAGATCGGCGTGCCGCTTGACACCGCCATCTCTGCAAAGGGTTTTCGGTTGGGATATGCCGAAGGACTGGCATGTTGAAAGGCCCTCCCCTGTTGCGAGAATCCATGTGTTTTGCTAACGGCAGCCCCCCGACAGCTTGCGCATCCTAACCATCCGGTTGAAGTCCAGGGCTACGTCGGGCTCTTCACCTGGCTCGTCGTGCAGTTCGATGACATCGTCGGCCAGAGCAACGAGATGGTCGAGGAGGCGCTCCTCTTCCAGCAGCGCTTCTTCCAAGGCGAGACCCAGCCCAACAACCTCCTGGAAGGCATCGCAGGCCTGATCCGCGAGGCCCACGTCCATTTCGATCCCGTCATGGCGAACCTGCTGCAGATCTCGGTCCTAAAGTTCCTGACGAGCAACTCGCTGGAGCGTCACGACGGCTTCCAGAACATGTCCGTCACCAGGGCGGGCGAGCAGTTCCCCCATTTCTATAGAGACATGTCCGGCATGAACGTGGCCTACTCCGTCTTCTGCTATCCCAAGGTGCTCTATCCCGATGTTGGAGCCTTCCTCGAGGCAATCCCAGACATGGCTAAGTTCATCGACATCTCAAACGACGTACTATCGTGAGTAGCCCCACCAGCCAGCCAGCCAGCCTTGTGAGGTGATCCTGTCCAAGCATGTTAACGTTTTGCTACTCGGTAGTTTCTACAAGGAAGAACTCGGCGGCGATACAAGGAACTACCTCCACAACCGTGCGACGTGCACGGGCAAGTCGATCCTTACCGTTCTCGAGGAGGTCAATGAGGAGACCATCACGGCAGCACGACGGGTCGAGGAGATCCTAAAGGGCAGGGGTATATACGCACAGTCTTGGAATGAGAGCATCAGAGGCTACATGGCCATGCACACGACGAACCCCCGGTACAAGCTCAAGGACCTGGGTTTGGGCGAAGAGCATCCCCTCGCGCCCTTTGAACACAAGATAGGCGAGTATTTTGAGAAAGCGCAGAGGACCGTCAAGGCGTAAATGGGAACGGGGGCATGACGGACGGGAAATAGGTTTACGGTATTGGGTTCAGCTTTGTCTTTGTCCTAGGTATATTAATCGCATTCTCTACGAAACTACTACGTATCACCTGTAGTCCACCCGCTCTCGACGGAGGCTTGCGTGGCGCTTCGCTATGCCGGAAACGTGAAGATTCACCAGTCCATAGTCTAAACTATTAGAACGCATGTCTGACGTCGCTCAACTAGCAGTTTCCGACTCCCATCACATCCCACCATACCCCAAACCAGCGAGCGGCCGTGGGAACAGGCCACGCCGAGAAGTCATCAGTCACTCGACTCATACGTGAAGCCCAGCCCGATTATGGGATGAAATGACGGTGTGTACTTCGCACCGGCCTTTGGGTGTTTGCGCAAGGGAAGAAATCTAAGCCGCAAATGGATATGTGATGCCACCTCGTCTAGGGTCCCACGTCGTCTAGCCTCGCTCGCCAGCGTCGATCCACATTCCTGGTCAGCGAAACGCATGCATGCAGTGTGTTCTACGGCCGCAGTCAGGCTGGAAGGATTCCTACGAGTACTTCGTATCTCAGTAGCCCTGGAGGGCAAATCCTGGTATTGCGGAGAAGAGAGGCGGAGTCCGGAGAGTCCGAGCGAGCCATCAGAGGAGGATCAGGGCTGTGATGACGAGCCTGAGTCCGATGATGCCCCAAAAACTCAAAGACTGTGGCTGATAACTGGCATCTTTCTCTCATCTCTATCCGCATCTGCCTACGTACTACTTATCAGTGCGTACTATTACGTACTATGCACAGAGGTAAGGACTTGTCCGAGGCCGATGTGCTATCACATCCCAGTCATTCGTGGAGCATGCGGGGCGGATCGATTGCCAAAACATCGAAAGCTTCCAGGCACCTCTAAGACATTCAGAAGCAGTTTCTTGAAACACGAGGAAGCCTGCTCAGGTTTGGCTGTCTAAGTAGTCTGGTTCATCCTTTGGCGCAGACTGAAGCGGTCTGGCGACTTGTACGCCACAAACTCCGTGCAAAACTGAAGTAGAGGGGTTCCAGAGTCTCCTCGGCCTTGCCCCTAGCAAGCGACCGGGGTTCGACGAATGACCGCTTTGCAGGGATCAACGAGGACTGCTGCGTATGGCGCCGGCCAACTATCGGCATCAAGTAACGAGGTGCGTTTGCGGGCTGAGATCATACGTCAGACAGAGGCGAGGCAGGCCTTGGGCCATTTGGTTAGACACAGCAAGATATTGTGAGCAGTCACATCAGTCTTTCAGAAGGGTCCCTTGCCCACATGGCAGAGGTTTATTGACAGTAAATCCGGGGATCAAGATGGTTGCAACAGTGCTCCCGGGGGCGTGTGCCTTAATCTCATCCCCGGACCCAAGCCACGTCCCCTGGTACAGGCCCAGTCGCTTCGTTCACGCCGAGGTTCTGCCTAGGACTAGCAATTCCTGGAGATGAAGTCTGGGCGCGACAAGGGGATGTATTCTAAGTAACGAGGGCCGAGTGAATGAAGTACTATGTAGGTACCAGGGTTGCGTGCCCGTCTGTCAAATTGCAACTCTGGACCCCAATCATACATTCCCGGTCAAGTGCTTACCAAACGTGCCGTCGTTTCCTTTCTAGCACGTGAGATATGGCCAATTCTACTTTCTGTTAGACCTTACTTTGGCATACAGGCTGCGAACTAAGGAAGGGACGCAACCGAAACTCATTAAATGACCCCCGAGGTTCCAGTAGTTGGCCTAATATAAAACCTCGCTAGATTTGCTGCATTAAGCATGAAGGAAGTAGTCCTATACTATGTACGAAACTTTCGGAATGTGCAAAGGTTCCAGCCGATAGGCTAGAGCTCCATACCACCCTATCCAGCGCTTTGGCCGCCACGATTATCCTGTGGACATGCTCTTGTTTGTTATGCCGTCTCTTTGAAGCCGGGGTAATGTCTGTGCGGAATCTCACTGGGGTCTTAGCACATTCAATGGAGGGTCGATCTTCCGTTCCCAATTTAGGACCATGCCAGGGGACGAAGGATTTGCAAGGACAATCTCGTACTTCGTATTCCGTCGACATCGATTGGCTGTACTACAATCATGTACGCGTATGCGTCTTGGATACTTTGAAAGAGATCACGAGTTTGGGTGCGGGAAAAGAAATTGTCGAGGTCAAAGTCTGAAGCTTGTTTTGCTCGCTTTTACGGCCAGTTTAACAGTCTGAAGGGGGCACAGCAGAGCTAGGTCAGATGGCACGCATAACTTCAGCTTTGTGGATGACGAGTTAAGTTTTGGTGTTCGAATCAGCTTTTCTAGTGTCACCTTGCAATTCATTATTGATAGTATATGCAGCGGTATAATACACTCTTCGATATCCTAACGATGCATTCTAGATGTACAAGCTGCCCAACGACTAGGTATGAATCAGACACATGGCAGCTGGGGCCTGGATGCGACTTTTCGTTGTTGATAAGAGCGGGTCAACGTGTGAGGCTCTCTTGGTCTGTATTTTGGGTCCTATTAGAGGCTTTGCTATAGCTGTTAGCTCCCTGAGGAAGGTTTGATACGGTTTGTTGAGCACTCAAGTGACTATATTCCCGACCAAGCACCAACCATAGGGCAATAACAAGCATCTCGAGGAGTTTAAAAGAAGTTGTACAGGGCCATCTTCTGCTATCCCTAGGCTTGATGAGCGTTATGCCGAATTAGTCGTGCTTTCTTGAATAGCGAGATCAAGGCTTAGCATTTTCGTACGGTACGGCTAGCTGAGCGATATAGAGGGAGACATGGATGTATACTTCTTCCTCACTGTTTGCCCAGACGGCACAGTGGGTGATTTGCATCGCGTTTATCGTGCTTCTTCGGGCTTGTGTTAAAAATAGTGTTTCGTGATTGTTTATTATATTAAAAGAAGCTTTTAAGGTTAAAAGGGGAGATTTATATATATTATAAAAGCAAGCCTTAAGGTATAAGATTAATACTATATAAATTCTATTAATTATAAAAACTTGTTATTTATATATTAAATTACTTACGTAAAAACGGATATTGTGTTTTATAGTACTAGTTATAGTATCTTATTAAGTTATTTTATTATATATTATTTACTATATTACTTTATTTATTTAAGATATAAAGGCGGATTTAAAACCAAATAATAATACTCTACAGTATTAAGTATATTACCTTATAAAGGGTTTCTTTTATATTTTTACTAAGCTCCTCCCCTTATTTAAGAAAATATTAAGAAAAGCATATTTAAACCGAAATGATACATCTTCTTGATGAAGGCTTCCCTTTAATTACATACATGCTATTAATTAATCCTTCAATCCTGTGATGCGTCTACTATAGTGAATGGTGTATCTGCTTCGAGTGCGTTGTGGTCTTCTATGTCTCGGCCGCAAGATATAGCCAACAAGTCGGTCCGCACAAGTAAAGCACCACGCATCCAATGAAAGTATCCTCAGGGCCAGATATATCTAGTATCTTCCTTTTTAGGTAGCCGTCTAGCATTCCCTAGGGCAAGCGGTTTTTGACTATTCAGAAATCTCAGAATAGAAGGAAGAACTCTGTGGTAGAGAGAGACGACTGGAAACTGCCTCACCGAATTTTACGTCAATTTCTTGTGATCTCGTCAGGCCTTCCTCCCAACTGTCTTTGAAGGAAGTGTCATCTGAGGCCTAAGAGGCACCTTGTATGATCCAGTAGATCGATCTGAAATGCGAAGACACATCCACAGTATGTAGGGTCCACGTCTATCTTTTGATTGTACCTTGGCGAGAATAACAGTGTCTTGTGGCAACATCTTTAGTTCAGAAAGACGCGGTGTTGAGTCCATTGTGACTCCAGGCCAGACTTACAAAGAGGGAGAAGAGACTCTGGCCGCCAAGGCCGTGATCGCGTCTCCAGTGCCGTCAGTGCCTAGTTCACGATTGCATGAGAAGAATCTAGCAAACATGGACACACTGCTAAGTAATTCTACGGAGAAAAATCGCGACGAGGCTGAGGCTGTGGTAAGCGGCTAGCTCTGTGGGTGAAGAGTAAGGGAGGAATATCCCACGTCTTTCACGAAGTAGATGAACGCCAGTGGCCCGGTTTTGGGCTTACCTTAATTTCAGAACCAACTTCTAAGTAATTGCGTCTTCACTGTCGAACCTACACGAGTCAATCAGTGAAGCGAGGACGGAGATGCAAAGATCTGTATGGTTACTACGACCTAGCCACTCGATTTTACCTCAATCGATGATTCCACCGGATCTAATTGCCAGACAGCCCAAAGACTATCGCAATTTACTTCCTTTGTGAGCTATAACACACCGATGCTGTTGGTTGGCTTCTCGGCACATGACGACGGCTTCGTTCCTAACCTCATTCGGATCCTGGGATACATCTTTATTCTGGGTTGTGGCCGGCTACTTAACTCTATCAAGAAGCAAGCCGTAGATAACCATCAATACTATTGCATTTTCCAGTCATAGCAAAATGCAGTGCGCACTACGCTGATGCTAAGTGATAAGCTGGCCTAAATGCTGAATGTCAATACAGACAGACTCACAAAGCTCATCCCGGCGTCAACAGCCGCTGGATTTCCCCGCCTTTAGGTACGGATGTATAGGTAATTGATCAGAATGTATAGCTGGCACTCTCACTTCCTCAGTGTACTCTTCGACAACAGAAAAGGAAGAACAGCAGACTCTGCTCTCTTCGAAAGCTACGGCATTCACTAGATAGGCAGAACAGGCTGCTGACTTCAAGTCAAGACTGCGAAATGGACAGAATGATTACTGCGAGGACAAAGTGCTTCGGCTCCTAACCGATCCCTGGTACATCGCTCTCCCATCAAAACTAGAAATATGACCCCATGAGCCTCATCGGCTCCCTTCGCATGGCCAAGTGGTCCTAGCAGTGCCGTAACCTCGAGAGGCACGATACCACCATGGCCCAGCCCTTCAGCTGGCCATGCATTCTATCCAGAATCTCGACATCTCACCTTACAGAAGTGAGGGGCCACGAAGTCTGGATCTGGACGGGAGATGGCGCTGCGCAGCAAGCATGATCGCCAAGACCTTGTCGTAAAGCTGGCTAAGATCCTGTTCTCACGACGCCATTACAAGTTCATTGTATCTGCGGCAATCGAGGGCTAGAGCATCAACAATCAGCGCCACGTGTTGGGGGGGGGGGCAAAATAATATTACACATCGATGGTAAAATAAACAACAAAAATAAACAAGCAAGCATGTTTAAGCTTAAACCCAACCCCAAAAGCACGGCCAAGTCCTAGATTCAAAACCGCAGGCTGGCAGGGGTCCTCGCCTAGAGCTTCACCTGTGTACTGGCCTGGTCAACGCTGAGACGTCCAGCTCGTGCTGTGATCTGACGACGTGCTAGGTAATTAGACTACGAGGGGAGAAGAGAGGAATCGCAGCTAGGGCTAATTCCGTTAGAGGTCTTGGCACGTGGAGGTCATCGCGGGTCGAATGTCCGGGGCTAATATTGCGACATCAGAGCCTTGTCGAAGGGGAAGATCTGGCCGGGAGGAGACTACAGGCAGGTAGGACGATATGCTGGCAGATTATGTAGCCATCCTTCTCCAATGGCCCCGCGTCAAAGGGATGTCGCAAGACCGGAAGTCGCGGAGTCTGTGGATGATTTAGGGAGCCAAGGAGAAGACAGTGTGGGAAGCGGGTGCCGTCTATTGCGACCCCTGAATCCTCCGTGTCATAACATGGCCTTCTTACACTCAACAACCACTCTTCGACACAGCTCTACGACAAGGGAAAAGTTAGTATCCCAGAAGAATACCCAGGATCTAACCTCTCACCTCATTGTGGTTCACATGTCGTCATCCTCCTCCTTCGGAACTCGTGAATGACCGCCGACGAGCCCGGCGCTAGCGACTTGGCTCACGGCCACACGTTTCTGTTTGGGAGGCCTAGGCCCACATAATAGAGCCCGCTGGGGTGGCTGAGTTGGTTGGGGCTAAGGTGGCTCTGTCACTTAAGCTTAAGTCCAGCTTCTGAACTCCCCGCAGCACCCCGTCAGGACCGACGGTGGCATTCGGCCGGGAGATGTCATGTCTACAGCGTGTTGTACAGTATCCTCGTGTGCACTGTGCTTTGTTTTCTCGGGTTTTCTGGTAGCAGTAAGCGGAGAGTAAAGAACAGTCGGGCACCGTGCATCAGTCCCTCCCTCGCCGTCAACGCCTCCAAACGCACCTCGCCATCGCGGAGTCTGCTCTCTTCAAAACAAATCTCCCGGGACCTTGCTGCGGGGAGTTCACACAAGCCATCTCTCCTCATTGGCAGTATTTTACCCTTGAGTCATTTTTCCTTCACATCCCCCCACGGACAGCAAATCGGAGGCGCTGATGGCGAGAGAGACCGACAAGTCTTGGCTCTTGGCTCTTGGCTCTTGGCTCCTGGCTCCTGGCTCCTGGCCTAACCGTGCGCTAGCCGTCACCACCTTGTTCCTCTCCGCCCCCCATCAAGCTCTACGTACGCTCGAACGGCATTTGTGTGGATGGCGTGCTCGCATAATCGCATGTCACCATACGCTCGGTAACTCCAGACTAGACGCTCACCACCAGGCCTTGCGCCTTGGCAGCTTGGCGGAGGCCTTGGTGATGGGCTTGGCGGACCTTGGGTGAGGTCCTTAAGTGACGGAGGCTCTCCGCCGTGCAAGACAAGATTTCCTTTTTTCGTTGTGAGCAGCATCGCGTTCTCAGCATTCTCTCGGCCCGCCATCATGTCCAAGATAGACAACGCGTCGGGTGATCCGACTCAGTATGCTCCTCCCAAGGACGACGAGGGGGCCTTCACCTTGAGCGCCGACTGGAGTAGAGAGGAGGAGCGCAAGGCCAAGCGGAAGTGAGCGCCCACCGCGACGACCCGAATCTCGTCCACCAGCTGACCAACACCACCCGTCTAGGCTTGACTTCATCATCATGCCCCTTCTGACCCTCGGCTTCTTCTGCCTTCGTAAGTCACATGGCCTCCCCATACTCTCGTCTCGGCTATCCCAGGTCTAATCAATTGGCATAACAGAGCTCGACCGAGGCAACATCGCCAACGCCATCACGGACAACTTCATGGAGGATGTCGGCATCAACCAAGACCAGTTCAACGTCGGCCAGCAGATGCTCTCCCTCGGCATCGTGCTCTTCGAGATCCCCTCCAACATGATCCTCTACCGCGTCGGCCCGGGCAAGTGGCTCACCCTCCAGCTCTTCCTCTTCGGCACTGTCAGCACCTTCCAGGCCTTCCAGAACAGCTACGGCTCCTTCATCGCGACCCGCTTCCTCCTCGGAATGACCGAGTCGGGCTTCATCCCCGGCGGCCTCTGGACGCTGTCCACCTGGTACACCCGGAGGGAGACTGCCAAGCGAGTCATGTTCTTCTACTTCGGCAACCAGTTCGGCCAGGCGTCTTCCAAGCTGCTGGCGTACGGCATCCTCCACATGCGCGGCGTTGCGGGACGGTCTGGCTGGTTCTGGCTGTTTACCATCATGGGAGCCTTCACCGTCGCCAGCGGCTTCGTCCTAGGATGTCTCCTGCCCGACTCGTTCAAGAACCCCCGTAGCACCTTTATCCCAAAGTTCTCCTTCTTCACCGACAGGGAACTGCATATTCTCCAGAACCGCGTTCTCCTCGATGACCCCATGAAGGGCAAGAAGAAGAAGCGCATCGGTCGCGCTGCCTTCAGGAAGGCTGTAAGCCGACCCTCTTTACTCGTAATTATCCCTTGGATATTCTTGTTCTGACTTTTGGGTGTCTAGTTCTCCAACTGGCGTCTCTGGACTCATTTCCTCATCACCCTCTGCAACAACGGGCCGCAGCGTGGCTTCGACACATACTCTCCGTCCATCGTCAAAAGCTTCGGCTTCGGCGCCCTGAGCAGCAACGCCATGGCATCCGTCGGTCTCTTCCTTCAGATTCCAGTATCCTTCGCCTTCAGCTGGGTCTCTGATCATTTGTAAGTCAATAATTACTGGTCGATGCGAGACACGAGGACTGCGCTGACTCGATATGCTTCCGCAGCAACAAACGTGGACCAACGGTCATTGCTGGATTGAGCATGCATCTGGTCGGTTACATCTTCAACCGCGGCTTCACTGAGCTCAACCTCCGAGGCGTCCGCTACTTTGGCGTCGTGTGGACGCAGACATTCGGGACATTCTCGCATCCTCTCAACATTGCTTGGATGTCGCTCGCATGCGACGACTCCGAGGAACGCGCGCTAGCCATGGCAATGCAAGTATTCCTCACTTCTTTCCTTACGCTGTCGCTTACACACTCCCCACAGGGTCATCATGGGCGCCAACATCGCGGGCATCTACGGCGCGCAAATCTTCCGAGCCGACGACAAGCCTCTCTACCGCCGCGGTTTCAGCATCGGAATCGGCGTGCTCGCGGTCGGTCTTGCTCTGGCCGTTGTCCGATACATCGATGACCGGATCCAACGCCGACGTAGCGCTGGTCAAATCGAGACTGAGACGGCGAGCGGGCACCAGTCGGATGAGAAGAGTGACTCGAAGACGCCGGTGCAGAACGTCAACCTCCGGGATTCCGTTGCTATTTGATCACGTCAAAGACAGCTGGTGAGAACTTTCGGCAGGGTGAAGGGGTGCTTTAGTGTTCACTCTATTCCGCTTGCAATCCGGCATGAAGAGTTAGATTTAGATGAAGGGCAGCTTGGTGTTAATGAAGGACGTCAGCCAAAGTTCTTGCTAGGGTTTGAGTATTCAAGAGCGCTTGAGTTAAGAGCTGACTACGCATGGACTTACACAATGCGAATTCTTCACACGGCACATTATTTAAAGACCCGTCCGTTATCCCGTGATAAGAGACAGTGACATGAAACGCGCAATGTCTTGATAGTGTGAGTAATATGAGTCTGTTTGTTAGTATTGTTTTTATGCCATTCACTGCCAGAACGTCCCAACCTATGAGCTGTCTTCAAATCCCAAGGCCTAGCGCTGTTCTCGAAAGTTTCACATTTCCAGCTCATTGATCGTCAATGGTGTGACGGATCTCACAACTGCGGGAAACGGCTGGATTGTTGGCTTGGCGTTTTCCGCCGAGACATGTGGCGATCTTGGCGGCATGCGTGGGCAAATGGGTGAGCACACGCGCCACCAGATCAAATAACTCGGAAGGGGCGAGAGGAATGTGATTGCTAGGCGTGAAAATAGCAGCGTCGAGGGATTCCGGGTTGATGTGTCGCATATGACGCATGCAGGAGGTTTGCTTCAGCTATAACTAGCAACTGTGTACATTAATAGACAGGCACCTCAGGCACTACACCATCAAACTAGCCTTCCAATTTGTGTGATCTTCATACATACATGACGTCAGTAACCTGAGAGAATAACGGCACAGCTCGAGTTTGTTTCAACTACCGGGCATGATTGCCACAGCCTGAATAGTTGAGGTACCAGACTCGTAGTGTTTCATCGCTGACTTTATCAGGCGACATTTATCCAGCCTGCGGCAATTATCTAGCCGGGGAGGTGGGCCGGACAACCAGGGACAAGCTAAGAGCAGTAGCAAGTTAGACAGTGTTACAGGAAAGTGCGGATGCGGTGTCAACTTCGATGATGTTGTTGGTGAGTTGATTGTGTAGCCATCGAAACGGCTGACGATGCAGATTGTTTGGTTTGCCGTGGGTGTAGTAATTAATTGTTGGCCATCTGTTTGGTCAGTTTCTTCATCTCCTAATAAGTCAAGTCACTCTATGGTCGCCGCATCTTATTATTGCCTACCTATCCTGCCGCTACGAATGCGTGTTTGCCAACATTTGTAACTCGTTCCGATCTGGACCTACCCTACACGATAAAGGTAACACCCGATTCAGCACCCTCGGACTTCAGTTACGCCTGTGCACCGGCAGAAGTCCATGCACACCTCCGGCTGGTCCGACTGTTACCTCAATTAAAGAGAAGCGTTTGCGGGACCACAAAAGCCTCGCCTCTCGGTATTATTTATCCTCTCACGTTGATGCGGTGTTGACAGAGCAGTGTCTCGACGGCTACCTTACAGCTGCAGGACAAAAGTGCCCGAGAAAGCTAAGATTTGGCGAATTAAGCTTAATGGTGCAGCCCGTCTGTTGACGTCGGAGAAAATAACCTTACAATAGCGGCCTGGATACGAGACATTCGCGATGCTCTGTCGCAATCTTTGTTTTACGCGAGGGATTAGTGTGATGCTTTTGGGCTTTGCGTAAGGGATGCGGAATAACGTTGCTAAAGGCGGCCGTTCAAGTTGAGGTTTGCGACTGATGGCAAGTCGAATTGAGATTCGATTTGTTGTCTAGTTTTAGCTGATGGCGCTTCCACAATTTATCTTATTAATTGGCCTGTGGCGCGCGCTATTCTACATGATCGGTCGGGTGTAGGGAGACAGACCGAGTTTGGGGGTTTCACCAGAGACGACTCCAGGTGAGGGCGAGGAGCCTGGCATGGCGATGCCAAGCAGCGAGCTTCCCGAGGCGCGAAATGTCAAGTCAACCGGCTGAATGCTTGTTACATAGTACGAAGTAGATTCTGGGGACTTCTAGGACCCAGGGGGAGAGAACCTGAGACGAAGGATTGGCGACAATTAGCCTGACAGGCGGGGTTTAGGCGTGGCCGGAAAAGAAATTAGATTATCTCCACAGACTGGGGGGACTTGAGAAACCCCTTTAATCCTAATTCTAATCCAAAACGATATTCGCAGTACGGAGTAAGCTAGCTAGTGAAGGAACTATTAGACACTGTGTCGGTTAACCGATGGGGCTGAGATTGGCGTGAGAGGAGACGACGGGCTGTCACTAGAAGTGGTCATTATCCGTCAGTACAGTACCAGTGCTAATTAATCAGTCTCAGTCAACCTATTCCTGCATCCATCTCATCTAGACCTACGGATCTACCGGATGCGCGGGGAGTTGCGTTTGGTTTGGTTTGGTTTGTTTTGTTTCGTGGTGGTGGTGGTGGTGGTGGTGGTGGTGGTGGTGATGACGACGACGCAGAGCGATATCAACAAGATGCTGCATCTTCGTCTTTTCGAGGAAAGAAGCCCAAAAAGGTGGCTTCGACGCGCGGCGCAGTCGGGTCTGGCTGTCTGATTGGGTTGTTCCGGGGCCCAGGGGTCCAAAGGGATGGATCCAGATGGGGAAAGAGAGGAGCCTGTGCCCCGCCGTCAAAACCACGGATGAACAGGAGACGATGAGGCAATCGGGAGAGGACGCGGACAGTTGCGTGGCTCTCGTGTAGCTTGCTGGACAGTTGTTCGTGTTTTTTTCTCTTTGCAAAGAACAGATGGCCAACAACTAAAATACGGGGGTTTGTCTTGCATAGCCACGGTGGCTCTCGCAAGCCCTGACACAGCACTCACAGCCTCACCTCGCCCGTCCGCGAGCCAGCAACAAGCAGCCATTCAAGGGCAGCCGGCATGTCACCGGCACAGTGCGGACGAAGCACCCCGTGCACCCCCGGTCTCACTGAGAGACAGACTCCCACCGCTGAGAAGCCGGCAACCTGTCACCTGCAACTGCAGCCCGCCCAGCATTGACGGCGAGTACTATTTACGTCGCCTCCCGCACGATGCGCCCGGCTTTTGTCTGACAGGGGCGGGCGAGCACCCACCCGGGGGCGTCTAGGGTGGACTAGTGAATGGCTTATTACATAGTAGCAGTCAGCAGTGGACGGCCCAGTGTTTGGTGCCCCAAGCCCCTACATAGGTGGTCGTTAATGGAGGCGCTGAATGACGCTGCGAGTGGTAGATAGGTAGCCCTGGTGGGTAGGTACTTTGGTGATGGTGTACTACGTACGGAGCCTGAAGAGTCCGCACAGTACCGGGTCTGCTTGCATCCAACAGCCAGCACGGTAGATCCGAAGACGGGAATAGAGAGAACGGGAGAGCATAACGTATGTACATCAGGGATGGGATAGGCAGTGTCTGCTACTATGTATGTATTGTGTGGTTGAGGTGGTCTACCCTACTATGTAGCATGATACGGGGTCATGCGGGTTGAATAAAACACCGCCGCTCTGTCCATACAAATTTAGTGAGGAGACCGGCCGTGTTTTTTTCAACCCCCTTGGGGGTGTCCTCCGGGACACATTGGCCTTGTCAGGCAATGAGTGTTATGCATACGTATGTAACAGAGTAATTGGCGGTGACATGTCGACATGCTACGTAGGGATCCAAGCATCCTCCACCCTCCATTTCCCAGGGGGCCTAGCTCTGAGAAAAGACCCTCCCCCCCAAGCCCGGTTGGAATGGCCCCCTCTAGTGTGGCACAAGCCTTCGGGGACAAACGTGGAGAGAAGCTTGTTTTTTTTCGTCTTTTCGTCAAGCCGCCGCTCGGCGCGCCAACGCCTCAGACAAAGTATGTATGTACAGGGCGGAGGCTGAAGTTCCGGGCCGTGACCAATTGAGAGAGAGAGGGAGAGTCTAAGGGGGAGGGGGGAAGGCTTGCGATTGCTGACCACCGACGACGCCTCCTGAAGTGGGGGAATCTGCCGAAGCCGATGCGATGCAGCTGAAAATCTGCAAGCCCCTGAGAGGAGGGAGTCTCCCTCCGTCCTGAGATGAGGACGGGAAGGGGAAGGCTTCTTGTAGCAGATCTGTGTGTGTCGCTGCTTGTGGATGGGTTTTTGGTTTGCCTTTGGCTTGGTTGTCCAGGGTTTCCCGGATGTGGACACCCTTTCCGGCTGGCCCCTGGCAACCTATGGGAGAGCACGGCACAGTGTTGTGCGCCGTCGGATGCACCGTGGGCCGCACCGCAGGACTCTCCGGAGCCACTACCCACTGTGCCACTAGGGGACACCGCTGGAGGGTTGGAAATACAGTGCACCCGTAACCGCTGGAGGAGAACGGAACCCGACAGGAGCACGAATACTATGCAAACACCCCTTCTCCCCCTTCCATCCATCCTTCCTTCCGCCGCTCGATCCCTACCCCCCTATCCCTTCCTCGTTGCTCGTTGCACATTGCGCATTGCTGCGCATTGCTGCTCATTGCCATGTTCCATTGATCTTGGATCTATCCCGTTCGTTCATCGTCCACAGTACATTATACAGTATTGTTTGTTTGTTTTCCCCTTCCTTCCTCGCCTTGTTTTTCTCTTTTTCCCTCCTCCCCCTTCCCATTTGCTCCATCTACTAGTTCGCGCGCTCGCTTCCTTCCTCACACCCCGCCAATGACCTCTCCCGTTGCCATCACCACCCTCTCCCTAACCCTCACCCTCATCCTTACCCTCACCCTCGCCCTCGACTTTCGTTTCCTTCTCCCTTAGTTCAGCTCGTTGTCCCGTTGCAGCTTTTTTGCCCCGTTGTTTTTTATTACCTGTCTTTTTTAACCGGCCCTCGCTCTTTTGGCTTCTTTCTTCTCGTCGTGTCCTTTTTTAGAAGATAGCATTGCCGCGTCTCGCTTGCTCGACGGCATCGTGAAACACTGCCGGTCGCGCTGCTGACACACGCCTGTTGTGACGCCTCGCTCCCCGGCCGCTCCAGCCGCCCGCTCTCTTCGGCTTCTATCTATCGCTCGTGCGTCCCGGCCCAACCTCGCCGTGGACAACTTCAGTACGGCACCTCGGCGTCGCTAATACTCAATCGCCCGGATTGACCTCGTCGTTTACGTTGACATAGACGTCGACGTCTTCTCGTTGTCCACCTCCAAAGGAAGTCGAGATTGCCACTCGCACCAGGCCAAAATGCTTCACTCCTCCCCCACCGTTGCCCTCGTCGGCCGTCTCCTCCCCATCGCATTCGCTACCGTCCTGCTCCTCGCCGTCCTCCTCGATAGCCTCGCCACCAAGGAAGATCCCTACCGATGCCGGGCCCTGCTAAACAACGGCAGCTGGATCCACGAACCCAACGTCAACGGCTCCCGGACGCCTTTCATCAACTGGCAGCCCGATGGGTGCATGCTGCGCCAGTACACAAAGGAGGACATCCACACCTGCATGGGCGATCGATACATGGTCTTTTCTGGCGACTCGACCACTCGTCAGGTCTTCTGGGGAATGGCCCGCTTGGTGAGTAATGCTGTTCCTCTTCGCCATGGCTTGCCGTCCCCGCTGGATTTGTCTGGTGCCAAGACGTCCTGCTAACACGCCCGCAGCTAGATCGCGAAAAGGCCGACTACGGCCGTGAACATGCCGCCATTCACGCGAGCTACAACATGGACTTCGACGGCATTCACATCAAGCAGGTCTGGAACCCGTATCTCCAGACCGGAACCCTCAACCCCAACCTCACCCACGAACTCGAGCTGTTCTCCCAGGAGAAGCACAACCCTGTCCCCATCCAAGAGCAGCAAGGAGCCGGTCTCATCATGCTTGGCGCTGGCAGCTGGTATGTCCTCACGCAGATTGAGCCCGAATCCCTCAACAGCTTCGCAGCTGCCTTCAACAACGTCACGGATCTCTTGCACCTTCAGGACCTCCCCACCTTTGGCACCTCGCCCATGGACCCCATCGACGGCGTTGGCAATGAGATCTTCGTCGCTCCCATTGCTGCGCCCTTCTACGAGGACCTCCCCCCGGATCGCACTGGCCCCCACGGCATCCACGAGGGCGAGGTTGAGGCTATTGATGAGTACCTAGTCAATGCCGAGGCTGAGCGCAACTTCCGTCTCCTCGGTTCATTCCCGGAGCTCTCTCGTAACCAGCCCGAGGCCATGGTCGACCGCACCCAGACCGGTTTCCACGTCATTGACTCTGTCGCCGAGGTCAAGGCCACCATCCTCCTCAATCTGCGCTGCAACGCCAAGCTCGACCGGCTCGAGGGCTATCCATACAATAAGACGTGTTGTACCGACTACGGCTCCCCGACTTTCATCCAGACCATCATCGTGGGCTTGACTGTTCTCTACGTCATTGCCTGCATCGTCTTTGAGTGTCTCGATCTTGTCCACGGTTCCGAGACTCCCCGCAGCCCTGTGCTGAGTCTCAAGGTTGGTATCTTTGCTGTCGCTTTGCTGTTCTGCTACTTTGCCGACCGCACCCAGCTCTTCGCCAAGGGTATGAAGGAGCTGGTCAACAACGAGTTCATCATCCTCATCACCATCTGCATTCTCATCACCCTGGTCACCGTTCGCAAGACGCAACCTCGACAGTCCCGCGTCCCAGCCGCCCCGGTTACCGCGGCCCCCGTCAAGGAGGACTCTGGTATCCTTTCGCGCGACCAGACGGAGGAGTGGAAGGGCTGGATGCAGGCCGTCATTCTTATTTACCACTGGACCGGCGCTTCGAGGCATCTCGGAATCTACATGTTCGTCCGCTTGCTCGTTGCGTCTTACCTCTTCCAGACTGGATATGGCCATACCATCTACTTCCTCGCCAAGAAGGACTTTTCCTTCCGTCGCGTCGCGTCCGTCATGCTGCGACTCAACATCCTCAGCTGTGCGCTTCCCTACGTCATGAACACCGACTACATGTTTTACTACTTTGCCCCGCTCGTCAGCTACTGGTTCTTTGTCGTCTACGCCACCATGGCCATTGGCCACAAGTACAACGACAACACGACGGCTGTTCTGTGCAAAATCTCATTCGCCCTGGTCGTCAACTGGGTCATCCTTGATTTGACTCCCATCACTGGCTGGATCTTTTCCATTATAGAGACTGTTTTCCGTATCCAATGGAATCTTCACGAATGGGAATTCCGTGTCGGCCTCGACGGTGTTGTTGTGTTTGTTGGCATGCTCGCAGGTGTTGTTCAGCAGCGAGTCGAGCGTGACAGCTCCTGGCTCACCAGCTACAAGGTGGCCGTCGTCCCGGCCTTGATTGTCTCGGCCATTTATGCTTCCTCGTGCAACTACAACTTCTTCACTAAGCAGGATTATAACCGCTTCCACCCCTTCGTGTCCTTTTTGCCCATCCTGGCATACATTGCCATGCGAAACGCCACCACGCCCTTGCGAAACTACTACTCGACCGCATCCGCATGGTTGGGCCGTTGCTCTCTCGAGACGTTTATCCTCCAGTACCACATCTACCTGGCCGCCGACACCAAGGGTGTCATTCTGCTGGACATGTTCCGAGGCGGTGATGGCAGCCTGCTCAACGACCGGTGGAGAGATCTGGCGGTTGTCGTGCCCGTCTTCCTCTGGCTCAGCCACTGTCTGGCCGAGGCCTCTGGCGTCATCGTCAAGCTGATGACGGACAAGCCCCGCGAGCCAGACTATGACGAAGACGACGAGGAGCTCAAGATTGTCGAGCCCAGCTATAGCCTTCTTCAGGGCTACAAGCTGAGCGGCGTGACACGGTTCCTCAAGTCAGTGGGGTCCGATCTGCGGATAAAGGTGGCGATGATGCTGGGAGCCATGTGGCTACTCAACTGGGTAAGTTTCAAGTCGAGTTGAGATGAGAAAAGATGACTAACCAGCTACTACAGGTGTATTGAAATATGAAGACTTTTCCTTGTCTCCTGTACGAACAAACAATAGAGCCATTGCGCGGGGGTGTTTTTTACCTTAGAACGGCGCATATGACGGGAAGGCCTACTCCTTCCTAGAAAGAAAGTTATCTTCCATCATCAAACTCAGCGGGTTTAGAATTACTGTCTAGTTACGAACTTGTCATGGTACACATGAAAGTCTACAGACGCAATAGTCTGTTTAAGATGTTGCGCACCATCATTTTTTCACATATTCAAACAATCTATTGAGATATTCAAGTAAACCTGTTGGCTGTGCTTTTGTGTTGCTGCATTAGGCCTCGTGCCGCCTTCTTACTGGTCACTTGCCGACTCTGAATTACGTAGCATCTTTGTTAAGACTGTCCCCCTCAAGTCAACCCAGTACACCCACACGCAGCCCAGAGAATGTCCGCCTTGGTTTTGTCCCGGCTTACGATAGCCGACTCGGTTGCGTTCACCAACGTGATATTCCCTGACGCCCTTGAATTATCCCCAACGCTTAGCTTCCCCAGGCCTCGAGCTGCACCTGCCGATCGACAGATTTCGCCAGTGAGATGCCGCAGGGAGGATAATTAGCCTGACTGCTGGCTTTTGGTGCGTCCGGCAGCGGGAGCCCACGAGGACCGCCGGGGTCCATTGCTGACGCAGATGCTGGCTAACTCGGCGCCCTGAAAGAGACAATACCAGGACTGGATAGCGTCGCTCGTGGACGCATTATGAGTATACCCGCTGGAGTCTGTAGTTCGAGCCATGCATAGACATGACATTGGCTAGTTCATCCCCATGCCTGTCCGGACTAGGCGTCGCGAGCCTCTCAACGTCGTCCGGGGACACGGCCGCGAGTTTCGAAGTAGGTGTCCGTCTCTCCAGGTAGTGCGCCGACGAGCACATCATCACACCCCGAGAACGAGCAGGCGGTGCGCCCGATGGCCGGCCTGGAACGTCGTCTTCGACCCATCGCCTGTGGCGGTTCGAGGGAGGCGGCGTGGCTGGAGATGGCGCGGCGGCGGTGGTGGCGGAGGAGGAGGGGCTGCGCACGGCGGGGAGGAGCGTGTATTACGGGTGACAGGCGAGGAGATGGGAGGCCGAGGGAGCCGTTTGCGACGGTGAGGACGGTGCTGGTCATGGTGGGTGGTTGCGTGATGAGTGAGGCTTCACTTCTGAGCTATGGGGAATAGTTTCCTCTTGCTATTTGTTCAGTTTCTAGTGGATCCAGCTTTGTCTGACTAGAAAAGACGAGTCCTGCAACTAGCTATCGTCTTGCAATTAGGAATAACAGGGCCGATGGTGACGGAGAAGGACGCGGAGTCGCAAGAAGTTCCGCCGAGTTCCGGCCCCACCTGCGCGCTCCGTGGGAACTCGGCGCCCGGGCCCGCCTGCTGTGCTCGGTGCTTGGGGAGGAGCTTGGTACCGTGAATCCCGAGGTTTCTACAACGATCGCCTGCTTCACTTTGCAGCTTGAACAAGAAAGGCGGTTGGCTGGTCGAGCTACAGGTCAGCCCGTTCAAACGGAGCGAGGAACCCGGCATATCACCGTCCACCAGCTCCGTCGCGTGGCTCTCAGCAATGCGTTTCACCTGGCCCCTGGACAGCGTCAGGCAACGGTATCAGGCTGGACCGCATGACTGGCCCGTCTGTGCCGTCGCCTCTTGTCTCGGTGATGGTGGGGGAGAGATGAATGGATCCTGAAAAGGCACTCGAGGTGTCGATAGTACGAGGTTCGTTGTTGGCTGGATCGCCATTGGGAGTAAGTCGCCCTTCGATGTCCACACTTTGAAGCGCTACTGGGATCTTCCTGTGCCAGTCGTAACGCACATGCTGAATCCGGGAGATGCGTGTTTAGTCACTGCTGCGGCGTGAAGTCCTGCGCCCGTCGGCCTGCTAAGAGCATGTCGTGCGCCTTGCCCTGGATGAAGGCAAGCTGGTACGCGGGCCCGCAGGTAGTTGGAGCGGGACGTCATTCTCCATGGGAGCAGACGAGGCCGATTCTGTCTAGCGGGTCCTCCTCGAAGTAGCCGTCCACGACGGGGAGGAGGTCTGGCAAGGGAGGGGAGGACGAGTTGCGAGGCTGCTGGTCGGCGTTGGTCAATGCACCCGGTGTATATGAGCGCATCTGGGCCCTGGTCGAGCATCTCGGACGGACTTTGGCTGTGCTGGCTGCGAGCTGGGCTAGATGCGTCTCGATGCTCCCAAGCCTCGCCTCGATAGCCTCGACGCGGTCTGGCTGGACTCTGCGTTGGCAGCGCGAGATACAGCTCTTGGCGACGCGGCTGGTCTTGCTCACGGTTCCGTGTATGAGCTCTCTGCCTCCCTGAGCTGGTAGCTGTGGTTCTGCAAGTCCCCTCGTATAAGCGGCTTAGCTGATCTTCCTAGAGTTTCTTACTTTGCCCCTGCGGCGACGTCCATGGTGGGTGAGTGAGAATAAAGGCTTCCATCGCGGATTCGCTACAGGGCGGTTGGTTGGGCTCCGACGTCTCTAGTAACAAGATGAGCGGTCACTTGACAGGTTTCCAGTGCAATGACTCGGGTATGCGTACGGTCCAGCAGCTCACATGTGAGGCTGTACTGTGCTAAACTTGGTGGCGTCTCATGTGTCCAATGGAGGCTCTTGAGCCGCTCGAGTCAGTTATTGCGTACTGCAGCGGTCTACACCACCAATGGAGCTGCAGAAAGGGAGGGAGCCTGTTATTTAAAAGGCTCCGCTGAATGACTCGGGCTTTGGAATGCTTGCTTGGCTCTGAGATTTACGGTCGAGTCAATGCCGCACTACGAGTCAGATTGGGAAGACGATCCGTGGGTGACTATCGTCGAGATGGATAAGCGCATGCACCGTCATCCATTACCTGTCAAGCCCCGACAAGTAAATAAAGCCTGAATAAAGTATCCATCTCTTCGAGTGCCGTAATTCCCCACAGAAATCACGAGATCTACGACAAGCCCCAAGTACTTCACCCTGTTTGAAGTAGATGCATAGATGGTCGGAGGCTCACGGCACTCAAAAGAGACGGCAACAGGCGGTATGCGGTATTCAGCCGGAGTTTCAAGCCGTGACGGTATAAAGGCAAGGCGAAGACGGCGTCGTCGCTATTGGATCAGCCGCAGCCCGTCGATTTAGATTCGCCGAGGGACGATCGGAACCGACCTTCTCGCTCGGGAAATGCAAGCGAGACGTTGGTGGGAAGGGAGTGCGGTGTGGTGTGGTACCCCTGTCTTTGTCTGCAGGGATGTTTGTTTATTTGTTGGGGTTGTTTCGCGGAAGCTTAGCATGTCGGTGATGATTAATGATGATGATGATGATGATGATGATGATGATGATGATGATAATGATGATGGATGCTAATGAGGCTGATGCTTATCGGCTGCCATACACTTCTTGGCTACATGGCAGCTGCTGAGCTTGCACGTGCGTTCGAGGAGGGAGGCTGTGCAACTCGAACAAAAGCTGGAGCACATACTAGAAGACACAGGCAAGCTTTTTAGATAACTTGTTTGCTGGCTGGGATTTTGATCTCGGTCAAGACGATCTCCGTGTAATCCCGATAGGCCTCCCGCCTTGGGCGTAGCGGCTCTTACCGCCCCGTCACACCATCATCTATGGAGTTTTTCACGAGTTCCTGTTGGAGGGTGGGAATTAAATATAGAAAAAGCATGTGCCGCGACGTGGCTGGCATGTGAAGATGGCAGTCCCCAAGATCAGGGCGAATTTCCGTCCGGTAATTCAGTCTAGACCACGCGATTTGTTTCTGCTCATCTTATCTGTCATCTTATCCGTCATCTTATCTGCGGTGATCCCTCCCTCGTTTCTCGTCGCGCTTATCCAGCGATTGGCTGCGCCGTAGATTATGTATCTTGGTGGATCTTGCATCTCGCATGGCTCGTCGGGCCAATCAAGGACGCGGGCGGGGATCAAGACTTGCTGGATTTGGGAATGGGCCTCTTTAACTGAAACCGAGGCGTTGATGCCACAATTCTTCAATCAATCAATCTGCACGTTGGAGTCGAAGAAGCACCCCGCTTTATACATTGTCTACAACCTGTACTCTAGTTCTAATCATCACGTCTATGCCGGGTTCCGTTTTAAATCCTTTTCGTTTCAAGTGGGAAGGGGCGTCGTCGACGAAGCCCTCTATTTCGCCCACCTCATCGCGCCGGGGCGGGTGGGGTCGTGCTCGACGTACTTGAGCGTCCCGAAGACGGACCAGAGCTGCCCGAGGAAGCTGCGCGGGTCGCGGACGTAGTGGTGGCCCAAGACGGGGAGGACGGCCTCGGTGGCCTCGTCAGCCTTGTAGAAGGGGATGCGGCTGCGGGTTGTTAGCGTGGTCTGGCGTCTGGCGCCGAGGGAGAAGACGGAGGAGGAGTGGCAAGCTTACGGGAACAGGTGGTGGATAACGTGCTTCTCGATGATGCCGTGGAAGAGGTGCTTGCCGATGAAGCCAAAGTCGCGGTCGACGGTGGCGAGGGCGCCCTTGACGTAGGTCCAGCCCTCGGGGGTGTAGTGGGGGACGTCGGCGTGGTGGTGGTGGAGATAGGTGATGGCCACTGCAATAGAGGCCGTCAGCAATCGCGCGCAAGCTTCGATCCAAGGGACCTGGATTCGGGATTCAACGAGTACTCACCCAGCCAGTGGTGAACCCAGAGGTAGGGGACGCCGTAGAGGAGGAACGTGGTCGAGGCGCCAATCTCTTGGGCGACAAAGTAGAGGACGGTGGCCATCAGGGCCAGGCCGACGTCGGACAGGAAGATGAAGACGGCCTCGCTGGGACGGAAGACGGCGCTGGTGGGGTCGAAGTGGCTCACGCGCAGCCACTTGGCGATGCCGCCGACTTCGCGCTGCATGCTGCCCTTGCCCGAGGTGGCGTTGAACAGCAGGTAGATCTGCCAGCCGAAGAGCTGGTGGCCGAGGAGGCGCAGGGTCTGCGAGATGGGCGTGTCCTCGAAGAGCTCCTCGAGGCCGACGCCGGCGAGCAGCGTCTGGCGGGACGGCTTGGGCTCGGTGGCGGGCACAAAGGCCATGTCCTTCTCCATGTGGCCGTGGTAGAGGTGGTGGCGGTGGTGCGAGAACTTCCACGAGAAGAAGGGCACGAGCAGGAAGCTGTGGAGGGCCCAGCCGGTGACGTTGTTGACGCGGTTGTGCAGCGAGAAGGCGCCGTGGCCGCACTCGTGGCCGAGGATCCAGATGCCGGTGCAGAAGAGGCCCTGGAGGAAGCCGTAGGCCATCCAGGCGGCGCCGCGGAGGAGCGGGTCGGGGATGGCCGGGATGAAGGTCAAGGCGGCCCAGACGAGGGTGGCGACCATGGCGAAGTCGCGGACGACGTAGTAGTACGACGTGAAGAGGGAGGGCTGGAAGCAGTGCGCGGGGATGGCATCCTTGATGGACTTGATGTCGGGGAAGATGGGTTCCGGGAGGATCTACGGGGAGATGTTAGAGGAATAATTTGGTGAATGGGAAAGCACAAGGGCAAAGAAGAAACAGGAATATTTGCTTGCCTGAGTGGTGGGCTCCACGATGACAGTGGCAGCAGGCTTCTCGACCACGAGCGTAGTCGTGGTTGAGGAGGTGCGTTGTCGGACCGCCATGATGATGAACACACACAACTGTTGACGGGCGATAAAGAGAGGCCTGTGAAGAAACGAAACTGACGACAACGGACACCACGGGTGAGAAAGATGACTAGTCACGGGTGAGAAGAGTTGTAAAGAAGAAGAAGAAGAGCAGAAAACTCTTGCGCGGTCTAGGGGACAGATTTATTAACTTGGGGGGCAGGGTCCTTTGCCTTGTCCCAATCAAGCCACAGCACCACTCCCAGGAGAGGAGGAGGAGAAAAAAAAAAAAAAAAAGGTAGAGGCTCCGCTGTCCCAACTCAACTCCCAACGGTAAATGCGCGACCGCAGCCATTAGTACCGGTACCGAGTCTTTCGCAGGTACCAAAAGCATCCGTACCCTTGGTAGGGCGGGCCTTTTGCTACGACCCTAGCAGAAGAAGGGGGGGGGAGGGAAGGAAAAAATAGGGGTCCAGACCCTTTCTCGCCAACACCGCTCGGCCAGCACTCCTCCTCTACGGGCCAATGGGACGGTGGCCGTTTGGCTACGGAGTCGGGTGTTGCGTACTACGTCACGGAGAAGGGGAGGGGGGTTCCACTGTTGCGGGAAATGCTGGAGACGGAGACGGAAGACGGAAGACGGAAGACGGAGGAGGGGGAGGAGAAGAGAAAGAGGAGCCGAAGGAGAGGAGAGGGGGAGGGAGGGAGGGACTCGAAAAAGGCATTGGGGCATTGGGGATGCGTAGGGATGAGGAGGGGACGAGCAGAGATGAGCAGGGAATAAAGTCGAGCTAGACCCTGATGCAGTCTGAGCAGCGCAGGGGATATCGAGACTACGAGGTGCGCACTCCGTACATACATGGTAGATACATGGTAGTAATAGATCAAGTCCATCTCAAGGCTACATACAGATATGTAGTAGGTTATCAGTACATGGCATCAAAGTCACTGCCTGCTAATTGCTAGTATTCGACGCCCCAAACGCGGATGACATCCAACCCGGCCAAGAATGGAACAAGATGGACACATGATTGACTCGCCGCTGAATGTCAAAAGATGCTTGTCAAGATGCAGGTGGAGCAGGCCCCCGGGTCGTACAGGGAGCGAACCGACCGGCGTTTGGTTGAGGAGGCGCAGGCCTCTCACAAGCTGCCGAGGACACACACTTCCACTTCCAGACACGCCAAAAAGCCATGTGCCTGGAAATGTGGATTGAGATCTGCATCGAGAGCTCTTCTCTTCTCCTCTCCCTCTGTCTCTCTCTGTCTTTCTTGCAGCTCCACCGCCCTGGGATGGGGATAGGATAGGACGGGATTCCGTACATGCTCTCACACCGCTCGAACGCGATTCAACAAACCTTTCTTTCGTCGTACATGGTATGGAGTCAACTCGTCCCATGCAGATGCCGATGGTGCGGAGGACGCCGGGCTTGCTTTCTTTGTTGCTAGATGATGCGTATTCGTACCTGGGACAAAGTGTAATCTTGGCGTCCCAATGCGAGCAAGATTAAGAACGCAGAGGCCGCCAAGTCTCCGGTGCTCAGGTTCATCCGGTCCCGACCACATGCCAGACGCCAACGAGATGCATCAATGCGTCCATTCATTATGCATCATGCATTGAAGAAATTGAGGGTTGATTATGATTACTCCCATATTCGATTATCCGTAAATTATCTGATATCTCGTTCTGGTTCTGATCTCTCGAGCCCTCTTACTATTGTTGCCTGTGTCTTCCCATCAAGGGCCACCCTCTATCCAATTGCGCATACGGGGTTTCTTGTGCTCGCTTGTTTATCTCCTGTCCCCTCATCGCCTCTTCTCCTAACCCCCCCTGTACATACATTATCGTAACAATCATTAATATGTTTAGTAAAAAATAAACGAGCACACAAACACCAGTATCGTGTACAGCGTCGTCAGCGTGTACTCGGTCTCGAACCACGCCGCCTGCCCGCTAAAGGCAATCTTCTTGCTCTTGCTCGTCGGGTGCGCCACGCGCGTCTTGGGGTCGCGGTCCAGCAGCTCCTCGCGGTCCGGCATAATCGGCGGGTCGATGGCGTACATGACGGGAATCCACATGGAGCTGCACAGGAAGACAAAGGTCAGAGGCGGCCAGAAGGCGTGCGTGAGCAGGCTGATCAGGAGGTCGCGCAGCCCGTACTCGCGCCAGAAGCAGCGGTACACCGTGACGACCAGCGCCGTCAGCGTCAGATACACAAACGCCAGGTGGAAAAAGGCCATGTAGCCGAACAGGATGCCCCAGAGCCGGCGGAACATGCCCTTCTTGAGCTTGGCGTCTCGCTCGTTGAGCGCCGACCCGAGGGATCCCGTGGGCTTGAAGGCCTGCGCCTCGCCGCCCAGCCACTTGGGCAGCATGAAGGATCGGATGATGGACAGGGCAATGTACGGCGACATCCACATCTGGTAGCGGGAGCCGCGCTGGCCCGTGTGGTATCCGGACGGGAGGTAGAGGATGAACTCGCAGACGCGGTTGAGTATCGTCGTCACGAAGCAGCCCCAGATGAGCCACCGCAGCTGCTTCTCGTTGGCGTACGCCACCAGCGGCTTGCCCCAGGCCAGGATGACGGGGATGGCGAACATGGAAATGGTAAGCAGGATGGTGTACAGGTTCAGCGACGCGTAGATGAAGCCCAGGGTGCGCTGGGCGAAGCTCAGGTTCTTGACCTGGTCGCCCCACAGACAAAAGTTCATCTTGAACGAGTTGTCGACGGTTCCAATGGCCCATCGCGTGCGCTGCTTCAGGTGGCCGCCGTAGTCCTCGGGGACAGTTCCGAACTGAAGCGGCTCGTGCACGTACGACGTCTTCCAGCCCTTGCCCAGCATCAGCGTCGAGGTGGCGACGTCTTCGGCGAGCGAGCCAAGCGGGAAGTTTCCAATGTGGTCGAGGGCCTCGCGGCGGACGATGTATCCGGATCCCGTGCACCAGGCGACGCCGAGCGAGTCCTTGATGGGCTCGATGACGTGGACGAAGACGTCGAGGGACTGGGCGAGGGGGTCCGAGGGAGGCGTGTTGTAGAAGAGCTGCGGGGGACAGGCGAGGGCTACCTTGGGGTCAATGAGCAGGTGAGGGAGGATGGCACGCAGCCAGTCACGCTCGGGAATCTGCGGGAGGTTAGATTGTTGACTAGTTCAGCTGTTGGGAGCAGCTTCGGATGCTTACCATATCGGCGTCCAGCGCAGCCATGAACTGTCCAGCGCCGCCGGGCAGCAGGTGCATCTGGTCCAAACCGTTGTTCAGGTTGCCGGCCTTGAAGTGGTGAGGCACCCCGGGGATCTTGACGCGCGCGATGTAGTGCAGGTTGGGATACGTATGGGACAGGCTGGCGACGGCGCTCTCGAGGCCGGCCGACTTGCCGTCGTCGAGGATGACGACGCGGAACCGGTCGAGGGGGTAGTCCTGGTCGCAGGCGGCGCGGACCGTGTCCATGACCACCTCGTCCTCCTCGCCGCAGCACGTCACGAAGATGTCGACGGTCGGCACGTCCATGCCCGTCAGCCTCAACTTGGGGCGGTTGCGCCGCTTAGACGCCCACATGGTCATGGTGGTGTGCATCATCGAGGGGATGGCCACGAGGACCTCGACGGCGATGAAGATCCACGCCGCGGCGTAGACGGCCTTTTGCGCCTGCTGCGCCCACACGATGCAGAGGACGCGCAAGGCGAGGTAGCCCACATACAGGACCATGTTGATGAAGGTCAGGTACGGCACCAGCTTGTAGGCGTGGCGCTTCCAGCCCGTCCACAGCTCCGTGTCGTCGCGCTTGTGGATCTGCTGGATCGAGTTGGAGCTCACGTAGTCCTTGGAGGCGTTGGGCGGCGAGGGCGTCGAGCCGCCTCCGCCGGGCAGCAGGGCCGCGAGACTCAGGTGGCTCTGGTTCTGCTTGTCGGAATCGAACGAGTCAGTCACGGACTGCCTGACGCTGAGGGACGACGATGCGAACGGGGGTTTGGGACTCACCATGAGGCTGGATGGTCTCCAATCGACGGACGAGTTGGGGTGTCGGTGGCCGCCGGGCCCGTCGAAGGGCGTGGCCTGGCCGCTGCGGAGCGACGGCGTACCCGAGCGAGAGCCGCCGGGCGTATCGGCGAAGAAGTGCTGGTTCGGGTTGGGGCTCCCGCCGGCCGACAGAGGCCATTCCGGAGAGCCGAAGGCGTAGTCGTCGACGTGGGCGGGCGTCGGCCTCATGGAGCGGGGGTGCTCCGTGATGGACCGGCCCTGGTTGTCGTCGTAGGGCTGGTAGGCTTGATACGGCTGCTGCTGGTCCTGTTGATAGGGGTGTTGGTCTTGGGGTTGTTGCTGATATTGCTGCTGCTGCTGGTTCGTTTGCTGCTGCTGGTACTGCTGATGCTGAACGTCCATCTCAACCATCTCTCTGTACTCCTGGTCGCGGCCTCCCTCGCCGAACCCTGTATACCCGTTCATGACGTCTGCGTCGAAGAGCCCTACCGCATGCGTCTAGTTGCGTGGATGGATGGATGGATGCAAAGGAAGCTTTGAGCGAAGGTGTGGGATTGCAGGGGAATGATGCAAACGAAGGGCGAGCTGTAGGTAGCGTGTCTCTCTTGCTTCTCCTCTTGCGTATCTTATAAAAACGAGTGTGGACAAACAACTGCGAGAGACGACAGTATGTGTGGGTTCGTGTTTGTGCTTGTGTTGTTTGTATATGCGAGTATGTATGCGTGTGAGTGTGTGTTACCTGACAGAAAAGACGAGATGAACGACAGTCAAGGTCAATCCCTAGCCTCCGGTTCGACACGAGAAGCGTGAGAAAGAAAAGGAACAAGCGAGAGAGGGAGATGCAAGCACGGGAGAACCAAGCACGAGGGATGGGATGGGATGGGATGCAATGGGATGGAGCACGAAAGGAAAAGAGTGTCAAGAGAGAGTGAGAGAGAGATAGAGAGATGATAGAAAGAGAGAGAGATCAGCAATCACCGGCAAGGGGCCTGTCCTCACTTCTACTACGTACCTAGATACATGTACTGGCATGGATGATGGATCCTCTATTCCCCCCTCCCACTCCGGATGTCTCCCACTCGGAGCGCGCGGAGCTGTCATAAACCGCAACACGACGGGGTCTAGTTTTACGGGCGCCGCCCCCCCCCCGAACGTGGGTAAAATTAGAGGCATCGGGCGGGGCGCGCGCGAAGGGAGGGGGGGGGGGGGGGGGGGAAAAAAAAANNGGGAAGGGGGGGGGGGGGGGGGGGGGGTAAAACAAGACGGGACGGAAACTGTATCGACGGTCCTTTTTATTTATTTTAAACCGGGACTTTTTCTTGTGTGGGCCTGTCTTGCTGATCTTGTCTTGCCTTTTGGCTTGGTTTATTTTGTTTTGCTTCCTGGCGTGCTGTGTGTTGGGAGCTGAGAGCTGAGAGTTGGGAGCTGCGAGCTGAGAGTCGGGTGCTGTGTGCTCGGGGCAGCTGTCTGTGTGTGGAGTACGGGGAGTGAATGCTTGTTATTAGCCTCGTGCGAGGGTTCATTAGGCTTGCTGCGGCCGGGCGTGGCATGTTCATGTTCAATGTCTGGTGGTGGGTGGGCGTTTGTTGGTCAGCCAGCCAGCCTCGTTCTCGTATGCCCTTCGCCCATCCATCCATCAATCAGCCTTGTACGTACCGGCACGACATGTTCCCCCTCATTCCCAAGCGGAGAAGGCCCCCCCAGAGGTAGGAGTCTGATACGGGCTTACAGGGGGAATACTCGCAATCGGGGACTTTACGGAGTACGAAGCAACTTCGCGCTCGACTCTTTTCCAGGTACAGTGCTACTATGACGGGGAGGGACAGGCCGGGCGCCAGTAGCATTCCCTCCTCGTATCGCGGCCATTGGCTAAGGAGCGAACGAGCGAGCTTTGCGCCGGCGGGGGGGGCGAGAGAGCCAGAGACAGTGGACGGCCCAGAGAAACACCATGTCGGCTTTACAGGGGGGATCCCGGGTTCCGGTTCAGGGGCGGCGCCAAAAACTTGGACCTTTTTTTTCTTTCTTTTTTTTTTCCTTTCAGCTTTCGTCCTTCTTTGCTCTGGCTGGTTCTCTCTATCCCGGCCGGGCGTTGGCTCGATCTCGCAACCGGGTTTTCAGAGCTAATTGGATCTGTTATCTCGTTCAGCCCAGCCCAGCCCAGCCAGTCTCGAAGCGACCTAGACGCGTGGGGCTCGGTTGCACCCTCGGCATGTCGGCAATTGGGACACAGGCCTTGCACAGGGGTTGAATATTGTTTACATGGACTAATCATGGAGGCAACATCTCGGCTGCCTTGACCCCTGGACCGAGAGGAAAAGAGCCCCTGCATGGCGTGGGCTCCAAGGGTTGTGGGCCCCCCGTCCCCTGTTCTTCGTGTGCCTGTCTTCGTGTGGGTGGAGAGGTTTAAGTATGTAGGCGTCTGACATCAGTAATGGCCGTTCGTTGGGTTCGTTTGGTTGTGCTCGTGTCTTTTGCTCCCTGCGCCCGCTTTTTTGCCTTTCCCCTCGAGGAGAAGAGTGGCCGTTCCGTGATGTAGCAGATTTAGTGGTGTGCGGCCAGGCTAGGTAGGTAGTTAGTGCAGGGGCGATAATATACAAGGCAGGGCAAAGGCGGACGAAGGCACGGAGAAATGGAAAGCCAGAAATAAAAGTACGAGAAGAGGGCGAAGAAGAAGGAAAATTGGAGGGAGGGGAGAGACGTAGACAGTGGGCGAGGCGTGACAAGGGCGTATATCATATCTNNGGGGGGGGGGGGGCGTCAGTGAGAGAAAGACGAGAAACAGGGGTAAGCATGAGAGAGAGAGAGAGCGAGTGAAAGCTGAGCGGGCATTGATGGATGAGTCTAGTAATTAGAGCCCTTGCTGAATGGGCGGATGATTGGACTACCGGAAGATCCGTCCTCGCCTTGCAGTCTTTGTTCTTTGTATCCATCCGTACGTAGCTTTACTCTGTACTTTGTACAATTCTCATTCTCAAATCTCAGCTCTGTCCGTCTATCTGGCAGCTCTGTTCGTCTCCGTCTGTCTGTCACTCTGTCACTCTCGGCTTGGCTTGTCTTGGCTCAGCTTTGTCTCCTTGTCCTTGTCTTGGCTGTCCTTTTGCATCTGTCGATCTATCTCATCACCCCCCTGATACCCCTACCTGCCACCTATCTAACCTACCGACTGACCTGCCGACTGCACACTCGCTCGCTCGCTCCCTTGCCGCCGCAGTCTTTTGATTGCTTTGCGTCGTTGCTTGCCTTGCCGTGCTTACTCGCCCGCCCATCTGCTTCCACAGACAAACACAACACGCCCTCAACCACTCCTGTTTATTCGTACTCACGCTCGTTTCTCCCCCCGTCGAACCGTTTCCTTCTCTCTCCTCCGGGCACATCAACACCAGAAATTCGGACACACCAAACAAACACGCTCGTTTCCCCCCCGTTCCCTCCCTCAACACTCGTTTTTTTTTTTTAATACTTTCCCCTTCCGGCCATGGGTGTCCGATGGCTCGTCAACTTTGGCCTCTTGGCCCTGCCCGTCGGCGTCACCCTGGGCGTCCTGATGAGCATCCAGCAGCATCGCACCTCGTCGGGCAAGTCGCCGCTGTTTGTCGACAACAAGACCACCGCCCAGTCGTCGTGCAAGAAGTCGGCCGGTATTGTTCCCCCGACCAAGGGACAGGAGTACACACGTAAGTCACTGCCTCTCAGCACATGTCCGCCTGTCCAGCTTGTCCATCTGTCCGTCTGTCTATCTGCCTATCTGTCGATCTGTCAGCCATGTCGTCTGTCTGCCTTGCGTGTAACGACAGCACGGCATCTGCTGCTCGTCACGTCGCACCGCACGCGCTGTCGTGCTTCCGCTGCCATGCTCCCGCCGGCCGTTGTTGTCCTACCTACGGTACTCACCAACGTGTGGCTGGCGTCGGAGTGACTCGATGCAGCAGATCGCTGACGAGACCTGCCTCGACTCACTCCTTGTCTCCCTTCCCGTTCCCTCCCGTCCCGTCCCATCCCTTCCCTTCTCCCATGCTGTCCTGCCGTCTACTTGGACATGCGCTAGACGACATATGCATCCCCCCCATTTTATATCACACTACATACCCATACCAATATTGCTGCACATGCACATGGCTGACAACACATCTTGCAGTGAACCCCAACCAGTGGGGATGGGACGAAGGCGATGAGGGCTCGTTGTGTCTCTACGTAAGTAAACAAGCATCTCCGTCGAACCTTTTCAAGCCTTCCCAAGCCTTCCCAAGCAAACCTCCCCGCCTTTCTGCACCTTGGCCGTCTCCACTCATCGGCCTTGGACGATCGGCTGGGCATCATCATCATGTCACTCCATGCCGGCTACCGAAGCAACGCGGCCCCCTGTCTAACACGCAACCCAGGTCACCACCAACAACAACAAAACCTACGCCACCAACACCACCGCCCCGAAGTGGTCGGTGACGTGGGAGTACCCGCAAGGCCCCGAGACGGCCCCCGTGCACGCCTTCCCCAACATCAAGGTCGAGGACGTGTTCCCGCTCAAGGTCTCGGCCCTGGACAAGCTCAACATCGACTTCGAGTGGACGTACGGCGTCGGCAAGAATGCCTCCAAGACCACCGACGTCGACGCCCTCGACAAGGCCCTCATGAACGGCAACGTGGCCATGGATATGTTCTTGGACACGGACAAGACCAAGGCTGGCGAGAGCACCAAGGCCTCGCACGAAGTCATGGTGTGGTTCGCCGCCATCGGAACGGCCACCCAGCCCATCGGCCTGACGGTTGACGGCGAGACGGTGGCGTCGAAGAAGAACATTACCATCGGCGATACCAAGTTGTAAGTGTTGCTAATCGTCACGTCTCACTCCTTGCCGCTAACTCGCCGCAGTGGTCTCTGGACCGGCAAGAACAGCAACGACCAGGTCGTCCTGACCTGGATGTCGTTCGATGTCACCACCGATTTCAAGGGAAACCTGTATCCTCTGATTGACTATGTCATGACGGCAGACGTGAAAAACTACCCCTCGTCTTCCGACTACATTGGATACATGAGTTGGGGGACTGAGGCGTACTCGTCCAACAAGACCGTCACATTTGACGTCCCGCGTCTGTCAATAGGCGTGGTATCGGCGTAAGAGCGTAAGCGTAATAATGTATGTTGTGTATCATAAACGACTTAGAATAATGACGAACAATCGATAATCTTTCTGCCAAACATGGCTTCTTTCTGCATTCCCTGACTCGGCTCCATCTCAACTTGGCATCACAGCACCCGCTCACTCACGATTGCTAGGATATCCACCCATCCAACTAAATGAGGCCGGAATCTCCGTCCCGAGCTATTGAGACAAAACCTTAGCGGAAGGGACAGGGTGGCGTCAAAGCCGCATACGATAAATACAGGCTAGCGAATGGTGGAAATTTCTGCAAATCTTTGTGCAGAGGCTGATTTTGTTTTTATTCTCCATTTTCTCCTCAATTACTAATCGCTAATTCGCGCTTCGATCGAGTGGGTTTTCCAAGGAAAGAAAACTCTTTTCTACTATGCATCTCATGTCGCCGAGGCGCGTATCCACGTCGTGGGGCAGCGTCGGCAATATCAACAAGAGCATCGCGCTGCGTCTAGTGCCCATTTGCCCTGTTCTAGATTGGTTACTAATTCGTAAAAGTCCCCGTACCGTATCCCTTGTTGGATGATCGACGCCCCCTTTGCTGATACGGCTGATATGGAATGATACGCGATAAGAGGGTGTGTGTAAGTGGGGGAGATGACGATCAGTTCGTATCCGCGGTGACGAAAGCTCCTGCGCCCGTAGCATCGTGAAACCCTATTCGCATGTATGGAACTCTGTGCCATCTAAACAACGTTCAGGGCCCTTGCTTCAGCCGTCCCCTTCATATCCTCCCGGTCGCAGTAGCTGCTCCCGGCCTCGGGGCACCGCACGTTCCGGGTGTAAGCGCCGGCGGCCAGGAAGCCCAGCACGGCGATGAGCTCGGGGAGCATCGTCAGGCAGACCTGGACAGCCACCGAGACCGTGTCTGGGCTGAGGCTCGCAGTGCCCGACGTCATGGAGACTAGCGTGTAGATGAGACGGATGCCGATGAAGACGATGGAGAAGAGCACGGAGACGAGCAGCTGGAAACGTGTTAGCTCGAGATCGAGTCTTCATTCCGGGATCATTTGCTCCCGGGGGTACTTGGTAGATTGGATAGATATCCGGGGGACACATACGACGGTTCCGGCCCGCTGGCGATCACATTCTGGTCGGTGGACGCTTGCGAGAGGGCGCAGAGAGAGGCATGCCCAACCGGCCAGAAGCACCCAGGCGACAAGCAGGATGCCCAGCCCGGCCTTGACGAGCGTCACATCGCTCGACGCTGCGTCGCTATCTTGGAGGTGTGATGCGCCCGCGGCAACCAGGGCGAGCCCGCCGGTGACCAGGAAGTGGTACAATGCCACCTTGATCCACTCCCTCTTGGCGTCGAGTTCCCGGCAGCGATATACTCTCCTAGTCACAGATAAGCATCCATGATCCGGGAGATGTGCGCGCGCGCGCGTGCGTGCGGGCAGAGAGAGAGGGAAAAGGGACTTACGCCTCGTGCAGGATCCCAGCTGCAGCCAGCAGCAGCGGAGATAGGCCGATGCTGGAAACCAGCCCGGCCGAGGAGCTGCCGCTCAGGGACAAGGCCCCTCCCACGATGCGCAGCGTGAAGAAGATGATGATGTACAGCCATCCGAGGAGTCCCGCGCCGCCGTGCTTGACTAGGATGTAGAACGCGGGGACGCAGAGGATGGCGTAGATGACAAGTTCGGCGGTGGAAACGCTGGTCATGGCTTCAAGTTGCCGGGGGGGTGGACGGTGGGTGAGTGTAAGTGAGGCGCCGATTAGGTCGGTTTGGAGGGTACAACGTTCGGTGAACTTGGGTGTTCTTGAGAGTTGGAAAGATGATAGAGGAAGGCTGTTGCAATGCTCGGCTCGTTGATGAACTAGAAGATGGTGAGCTTTGTCGACTTCGCGACTGTCTTTATATTCGACTCTTCTTCCATCGCCATGACGGAGGCCCTTGAGCATTCCGGCCAAGCTGAACGATAGCGAGCGAGCTGCACATCCAGGCGTGCATCATCCGTAGATCCTCCTGCTGGCCTGCTGGCCGTTCATTGGAGGTGCACTGCGGGTGAGATCCTTCGCTGTGGAAGAGTGGGCACTAAACGATAGCGAGGAACGAGGGAACGAGGAACGAGGAACGAACGAGGCGATGCCACAGCCAGCACAGTCCCGCGACGATCCATCTTACATGGTGCATCATCCCGCTGTGTAATTCGACGGATCCCACCCCCTCCGCCACGAGGCTTGAAGCAATCGAGTCATTCACTTGTGCCGTTTAAGCGTCTCTCCTCCCTTCCAACTTGTCTAATTTCTCACTCTTCCATCGCCCAGTGCTGATCTCAAGTTTCATCCAGGGACATGCGCCTCCTCAGCCTTGTAGGGCCGTGGCCGTGATACCTCCATCGAGCCCTGCCACCAGTCCTTCCCACTCAGGCCCAAGAACGCCCCGGATCGCACAGATCTCGCGGTGCGGAATGGCCCCGATCCACCAGACGTCGCTCGCGTGCGCCGCCAGCGCGAAGAAGTGCGCCAGCATCGCCAGCGCGCGCGGCCGGCCGAGTTCCAGCAGCGCGATGAAGCGCTCCGGCAGCAGCACGGGGAAGGCCGTGAGTCTGCGGCAGTACATCTTGGGGTGCTCGTCGGCCTCGCGGCCCGCGGCCGTCCAGCTCAGGAGGCGGACCGTGGTCGCGTAGGCCGTCACGTCGGCCGCGTCGGCCGCCTCGCCGTCCCGGAGCTCGAGGAGGTGCGCGAGCGCGGCCGTGTCGAAGGTGGCGCCCGGCGACAGGAACTGCCGGATGTAGGGCATCATGGTGTCCACGACGGGCCGGATCTTGGCGGCGGCGTTGTCCTGGATGAGGTCCAGGGCGAGCCTGGTGACGCCCCCGACGCCCCTCGTCACCTGGAGCCACTGGATCGGGGGCTCGTACGGCTCCAGCGGTCGGTCCCGCAGGTTTGCCAGGGTGTCCATGGTGAGTATCACGGCCGTGAAGCTCACGGCGTCTGCGTTGTCCCGCGTCACGTCCCCCAGCACCTGGCGATGCTTGTGGAGCGTCGACTCCAGGTACAGCGACCGAAGAGTCAGGAACTCGTCGGCCGTCTCCTGTGTCTCGGCTTCGCGCGCGAGGTGATGGCTCGTGAGGGCCATGACGGCGCCGAGGAGAGGCTCGTAGTCCAGTGCCAGCCGCGGGACTTCCACCGCCCACGTCTCGAGGATCTCGGGGAGATGGGTGCCGGCGATGGTCGGACAGGTCTGCACTGTAAAGGCGTGCATCAGCCGAAGCTCTCGAAGCCGGCGTTCGCGGCCCTCTGCCATTGACGGGCGGTGCTTTCGGCCGGAGGCATCGCTGAGCTGTGCCACGCCTGTTGTATTGTCCGATGAATCTGCTCGGTCGTATGCGCACTGCACCTGGTGGCGACGACAACTACCCTGTATCGACGCGTTTAGAATTACTCGTCAGAACCCGCGGTGAACTGAACCTACGCATGCTGGCCGGGTTTCATCACACTGGGATCCCGTGTTGGTTAGCACACGTCTCTCTCTTGGAGCAGTCGGAGGCTTCTCCGGCTGGCTGTCTACCTTGACCCGACGCGCCCGACAGCGCTTGCATCCCGTCTTGGACTTGGTGTGATAGAGCCGAGGCATGCCAAACGTTACGAAGCTGCACGAAAAGACAGCTTCAACTCTGAGCAGTGAGATGGCGGGGAGTGAGACAGACCGTCCATTGATGATGTCATGCGTAAGACTGGCCTGTAGGGAAAAACAACGTGCCGGTTGATGCCGCGATAGCCGTCTCAGTCTGGATATTAGCTACGGAACAGTAGCCACTACGAAGTAAAGAGGCTCAAAGCCCCAACACTTGCTAAGAAAGCTCGTTAGTTGTCCATCGCAGTATATTCTTAAACTACAAGAAGAGTGCGATTACTCCAGACGTTGCATTGAATGCTACTACCTGAAGGGGCATGTGTTGAGTCACCATCCTCACAGGGTCACAGCCTCACCATACAGCTCACAGAAAAGAAGTCCTGTATGTAATGCAGATAAGCATGTCCTATCGGAATTGACCGACCCTGTTTGAGATTAGATAAAGACGATGCATTCTTATCGATTTCCACATGTATAAAGTTGTTCCTAGATCACACCACAGCATTTATTAAGATTCAGCTCCGACGGAGGCCACTCACATCTCACATCTAGTTGCTTGATGCACCGGGTGATACTCCATATGGCATCGTACTTAGTAGTCAGCCCAGCAGTTGATAGCCCACGCACATGGACCCTAGTAATCTTGTTTCATTAGCTTCTGGAAGGTTGCACTGCCAGGATGGTATAGTTCAAGGTGATGCGCCCTAAACCAACACTCACAGCCACAGTGACCACAAAAGCTAGATCATGTACACCGCAGCCCGCCCAGCGGCAGGCTGTTCATGGAAATGATCAATGCTCTTGGCAAGGATGACAGCGATAATAATGCGGCAAGTCCCTATACCAATGGAACCAACTGTCAGAACCGCCTTGCGGCCAGTCCGATTGATCCCTAAGACGGCAGGGACTGGCGATGGATTACAGCTTGAAGGCATCCCAAGCAGTCAGTTCTTGCAGGGGGGGAACTTGACGCTAGGCTGCGTTTCTAATGACTGGGCTTTGATTTCAAGCAACCCGAGCTTATCGAATTCGTGGTCTGGAAGGATGCTACCAAGATTGGCTAGGATCGAGCGGGCGTCGGGTTGAGTTCATCTGTTGTACCTCCGATGTAGTTGCATCCGCCAAGAAAGGTCAGCCTCGGTTAGCCGTGAAGTTGACTGAGACTACCGGCTCCGATACCACTGAAATTGGTCAGTATTTGAGACAAGATGGAATATACCAGAGAATGGTGTACGTGATGAATCGTCCGGCAAGAATAGCCTGATGGCCGGTGAGTAGCTTGATCAATGACAACCCCCAATCACAACGTGCTCATATCAACGTCCTCCTAGTCTATCGGGCGGGTTGGTTGGAACGTCAGCCCATGACTCAAGCGTCCTTGGGAGGGTGGCTTTCAGTTGCAACCACATCGCCATGAGGCACTGCTTGTATGTAGTGATGAAACGAGTGAGAATTAGGCTAAATAGGAGTCAATGAACGCTTCAGACATACACTGTTTGGCATCGGCATTTGAGAACCCTATGTTGGCTTCAAGAATAAGGGTTCGGCCCTGGCCTCGTGGCTGAACAGGGTGGGGAAAGGTAGCAACGAGCCATGTCGTTCTGGCCCAACTTCAATAAGGATACTTCACTAACATCTATCCTTTGGTGTAACGTATCTGCAAGACCTCGCTATCTCCACGCTCCGCCTGTACTTTCTGACCGTGTTGTTGGCTCTCGAACACGTCCCTCGTTTCATGGAGCGGCTGCTGTTCTCTAGAGCTAGGCTGGAGTTTGAATGGGTATTGCTTTGCTGATCCTTTCCAGTTCGAGGACCACTATTTATGTATTCGAGTTGATGATATTTACTGACGGCCGGCGAGAAGGGAATATTCTCAAAGAAGCCTTAGGATACTGGCAGAAGCAGGAGACGGTCACTGAATTTATGATCACAGACGCATCATCTAATCGTGCTCTTCACGGCTCCTGCATGTCCTCATACTACTCTGAAGCCTTGTCAGAAAGATATGTCGATGAAAGCTTATCTTGCTACATATGAAGGAAGTTGTCCTGCCCAAAAGGAGACCACATGGATGTCACGTCAAAATATGGTTGGTTATTCAATCATCAGGTTTACGTACAGTCATAATAAACCTGTTCGTCTGTACCCACCGTTGCTGTGCAACTGTTGCGTCAAACCAAACAACAAAGCAAACGACATACAAAACTCGCCTCTCCACGCTTAATTCCAGCAGGTTCTAAGTAAGCGTTCGAAGCGGCTGCATGACGCTATTGACACGCCCTAAGATCACTAGTGATTCTGAACCAGCACGATTTTGTCTCTGAAATTGGTGGCCCTATCGTCAATATCATAGCATTTCAATTTCAACATCCAGTCTAATCTGCGGTAAGATCGATGATGTTTGTTTCTCGGGTGGCTCTCCACTCCCCAGTGTGAGGGTTGTACTCGAGGTGATAGGAACTCTCGGCGTCATGCTCGCCGTTGTAATGGTGGACAATTTTCAGATTAGTCTCGCCGTAGTGTCCCATCAATTCCAGTTCGAGCTTCAACTGCAGCCCAGGGTCCAGAGAACCCCGAAACTGGATGGCAAAAGGCTCCGTGCGAACGATCCTTCTGTTATTCTCAAGCTTTACTGATCGGAGAAAAGTAACCGGGGTGCCGTCTACGTCAACACCTCCTACTATCAATTCATGCCGATTATCATCTAGACTTCAAAGCGCGATAACAAGACGGCGATGGAGGATAAACTGAGGAATTGGGATGTCAAGGTTTCCCATAACCTGGACCATAAAGTCGTCGGCGTTAGAATGAACTCGCAAAGCGGTCAGTTTATCCAGCGGTGTCTTCTGAAGGTTGCAGATGGCCAGCTTGGCACCCTTCCTCTGCCCGACGACTTCGGGGATTTTGTTGGCTGGAGTGACCGTGAGCGACGACCTGAGGACAAGGCAGACATTGGCTCTTCGAGCGTTATCGAACGCGCGTTAGAGAGGCTGCTCGGGCAACGGTTCTCCAAAGTTGACGATTGTGTCGTGAAGGGCCCCGCCGCAGCGAGCGCATTTTCGCCCCGTGCGATGATCGTGGACCGTCTTTTCGTAAGTGGCCACAGCTCGGAAGTCTGCTGCATGTAAGAACAAGAATTTGAAGTGTGGGCGAGATGCTGTATACCGCGAATATACTCCTTCCCGCAGGTCTTTGCAGTACTCGCGGTTGTTATTACCGTGAAGCTCCGATATGCTGTCCTGTTGGGATAATGTTCGGTAAGAGGCTGAGAGTCTTGTTCATCTACCTCTGCTCAACTTACAGGCAATATTCCACTTCGTCGATGCAGCCCGTCACAGTTCTGGCTAACCACGTACTCTACCAGACCGCGGTTCTGTAACTCGAGAAGTGCCATGTGCGTAGCTGTCGGGATAGCCTGCAGTGTGCTCACAGCTTTTGCTGTGGTCTTCCTCCCCTGGGCACGTAACGTCCAGACGCCCTCAGGGCCGCGGAAGTCGGGAATGCCTGTGTGAATAGACGCGATTAAGATGAAGACTCCGGCCCAAGGACTGAAACATACCGGCAGAAGTAGAGATGCCTGCACCGGTAAAGACGATGAAGTGTTTGGCGAGTTCTCTGGCCTTACGGGCGACTGTGCTGGGCGCATCGTGTCTCTCGGCTTCGGCAATCTTGGGTGCAGAGTCAGCCATAGTGCCTCGAAGCTAATCGAGCCGATGCTTTGTGCACCAAAGAATGAATCTTGATGTTGCTAGTTGTCGCAAATAATGATCGTTGTTTACTCTCTGACTATATTAGCTAGGGTATATTAGAATAGTTACATGTAATACTGCATGTTAATGCATAATAAGTAAAGCAAGCTAGCATACATATCATCGCTGCCGTCTTACATTCTAGGCAGTAGTGTCTGCCTACAATATCAGGTCACGTATATCTCCTCCTACCTCCGGACAGGTGATGATTGGGCACCACTCCGTTTCCACCAGCTCGGAGAGCATCATAAATAAATTCAAGACTAGAGGGGAGTAAAATGATTGAGAGCCATTGAACACTAGATGTACTAGCGCGTCAGATATGCCCAGAATGCTGATCTTGCAAGAGGCTGCATTCCGTATAAAGATGGGTCTCATTAATCGATGACATCTTGAATGTGAGTCTAGAGCTCATCGACTGTTTGACGTGGCGTATTCGTAATTTTGGCTCAATGTACGAATACAGGCCGTTATTTGACTAATCCAACACTTGTGGCTATGACGGTCAATCCTTGGTGGTTGTGAAGATGTACTTCGCCGTGGCTAAACGTAGAGGCCAAGATGGTTTTCCCCATCTTGGCCTATGATTCCTTGACCTCCCGACACAGTATATATCCATGGAATATATCGACGCACAGAGCTTTTCTACCACTTCTCCCGGACAGGTTGCTAACATTCTTGGCAGCTCAGCATCGGATCTCCGGGGCCCGAGACCTCCGATAGCGTGATGCGGGGTAGTTCCGAAGCCTCCGGGATGACAACTCAACATCAGATGATGACGTTGATGATATTTGTGTTTATGATGTCAATCTTCCCATTGGCCATTGGCATTCGTATATCGCGTGCTTGCTGCTGATGTGCTTGAAGGATCGAATTACTTAATCGAGCCGCGCGTCTTGCTACCTGGAGCGTTTCAGTCAAGAATCGCTGTTCCTCCACGCAACCGTGTTGAAACAACAGCTGATAGAATCGGCGCGTTCTACGGTCTGTCTTCAGTTGCATTTTTCTATTCGATCAATTTCACCTTTTAAACAATTCTTATGGTCAATTTTACACCATGAAGCTCACCACATCCCTGACATTCGTCACCGCCGCCTCGGCCTTCGTCATCCTGAAGGATGCCCCGGACGTCGTCAAAGAGCACATCGTCCACGCTGAGTTACTGCTCGAAGATGTTCAGTCACGGGTCTCCTCTTCCTTTGATGAAGCGGTCGATTTTCTTTCCGCAGGCATCGCCAAGGCTGCCCAAGCCGCCGACGAGAAAGCGACCGAGGAGTTCGGTGGATTATTCGGCGCTGCTTCCAGCGATACGTCCTCCTTTGGACACGACGTCGATTTCCTCGAGCACGACTTGTCCAACTACACCATCTTTGAGCTCATTTCCGAGAGCAACTACACCAAGGAGTTCTACAAGCTCGTGAAGGACCACAAAGGTGTTGCAAAGACCCTCAATGACACCGACAACGAGTACACCTTGTTTGTGCCCATCGACAAGGCGTTTGAGGACATTCCCGAGGACCACAAGAAGCCGTCCGACGAATTCATCGATTCCCTACTCAGCTATCATGTTGGAGTAGGAAGCTATCCTGCGGGAAGGATCCTCACCACGCATACCATCCCGACGTCATTGAAGGAGGACTTCCTCGGCGGAAACCCTCAACGTCTCCGAACCAGTGTTGGTCTCTCGGGGGTGCGGGTCAACGTCTACAGCAAGGTCGTTGGTGTAAATATTGTAAGCTTAACCAATTAGCCAGTATTCGAACCTCCATTAACCTCGACAATAGAAAGCCAAGAATGGATGGATTCACGCCGTCAACAAGATTCTCGTTCCGCCGACTTTTATTGGCCGAGAAATCAGCTTCTTCCCAGCCCAGTTCTCGACTCTCCTCCTCGCATACGAGAAGACGGATTTCGTCAAATACATACATGGAATCAAGTCATTCGGCAGCACGGTCTTCGCACCGTCGAATTCAGCATGGAAGCGCCTAGGCCTCAGAGCCAATGCCTTCCTCTTCAACACCGAGAAGGGCAAGAAGTATCTCACAGCCCTTCTAAAGTATCAGATCGCGCCGAACATTACACTTTACAGCGATGAGGTGTATTACGGCGATGAAGAGAAGAGGGTGACGGCTTCTCGAGACGGCCACTTCCATATTGAGCTCGGTACCCTGTTGGAGAAGGGCCTCGGCGTAGACGTGCACAGCTGGAAGGGGTGGACCTCGATCGTTCTGAATGGGGCCGTAAAGGTCGGATTCCAGGACGGCATTGGCAAGGATGGTGTGGTCCACGTTGTCCAAGGTATTCCCCTTCCACCACACAGGAAGGGTAAAGAGGAGGCACAGTCGGTGAACGGCGAGATCGAAGTTGAAGAATTGATCGAGAGACTGGAAGACTACGTCGACAAGGAGGTGGAGGAGGGGCATGAGGAGGAGGTTGGTGAGCTCTAAAGAAGGGACTAGATGCCATGAAATAATGGGAGCTGTAACACTGCCGCCAGAACTTCACTCAGTCGCTCCATATTCTCAGAAGATAGTGGACACGTAAAATAAAGCATACCGCTTTCACAACACGTTTTGAATTCTTAGCGCATAGCTTCATATTTAGTATCTCGAAGTGATGGATGTGTGCTTCAAAAAGCTACTCGTTCCCACATCTAGAAATTTCGTCTCTTTTGAAGTTGACCAGCACCTCCGAAAGAATCACTTATAGAGTGACCTATAACTTATAAGCAATTTCGTCATGAGGAACCTATTTATTGTCACTAACGAGACACAGTTATCTTCGTATCAAAAGTGTAACACTTGCCGCTTGAGTTTCTTTTGGAAGGAGTATTTCAACGAAACTTGAAGTCATCTTGTGGCAGGTCTGTAGGGCTAGTAACCTCAACAGGGAATAAGACTTGGACAGCCCTCCTAATAGATTGCAAGTACTACAGTACTTGCCCCGTGTAATTCGACATCTACATTGCCGCAGTTGACTGGAGAAAGCTCATGTGAGACTTCCTATTGATGAAGCAATCGTTTTCCTTGATAACCTTGAGCGGTGAACTCCCAAATTACTCTTGATTGGCTCATACGCACCGTCGACGAGAAAGGCATCGCCAAATTAATACTGCGCCACTTTGTTCACAATGTTCGGTGCCCAGGCATTGAGATCAGCTTCGTAATCTCAATCTGTCCATAGCTTCAGCGGGGATGGAGATGGGACGAGTCTTCAGTATGAGAGAGGTAGGATACCAAAGCCAACAACGCTTTGCGGCCCTGAATACGTGTAGCATGATCTCGAGGAGCGGTTAACCACCGTACACTATGATGCTTGGATGGAATGACATTTACAAAGATCATATCATTAGCGTTGGGATGTACAATCCTAAACATTTTTGGCGTCCTTGGCTATCTCACTGTAGTAGCCAGCTCTTATACAAGTCCCCTTGTGTTCTTCTTCTTGGTTAAGATGTCTGAACCATTTAACTGACGAGAGCTAAGATCTATCCCTTTTAGCTTGTCACTCAGTCGCCATCTTACATTCTATAATAGGGCAATGGTGCGGATGTTGATCATCCTTAGCTACCTTGAGCGTTCTCTCACATCTCGGCATTCAGATTTAGTCGCGAACCCGAGCAGTAAATGCTGGGACCTAGTACCCCGAGTGTTCCACGTGGTACTCGGTCCTGATTCCCCAACGACATCGACAATTCTAGCTCAATCTGTCTTGTTAATCAACACGCCCGATTGTCGGATACCCACCCTTTCGTTCTCCCGGCCGCCGTCTTTATCGTGGGGGTCGGAATGGGCCGAAACTCCAGCCCAGTGGCTACCAGAACACAAGCTCTAAGCAACACGCCAGCCTAGAACGGGAAACGTGCTGCTTATCTTTGTTATCTTCGCGTTATGACTGCAGTATCCTCTGGAAACTAGCCTGCCTCGACCTTATCTCCGCCGTGTATTCACCACCCTTCTGTACCCCACTTTCGAATCATACCAGGGCATAGCCGGCTTGCAGGCGTTGCTGGTTGACTCGTCACTCGATCAGCTTGGAATTGTGCTCAGTGGGACATGCTGTAGCATCCAAACTTCATCCCACTCATTCAGAGACGATATAACTTTCGTCCCCTTGACGCCATAGTCAACTGGTGTTCAGTTATTGACAGGATAAAGACTACTGGTACTAAGCAACCAGCTTCCTCAATTACCACTCGCTTCGTCAAATCAAATCATATTTCATCATGTCGAAGCTAGAAATCCCCATCATTGACTTTTCAGGTTCGTCACTGTCCATTCCACACCGTGCCCTAGATGTTCCTAAATCAGAGACCAGTGTCTGACATTAAATCGGTATAGGGTTCTACTCTGGAGATCCAGCCCTGAAGCAAAAGGTCGTGGACCAAGTTCGTGCCAGCTGTCTCTACAATGGATTCTTCCAGATCATTGGCCACTCAGTCCCCCTATCGCAGCAAAAGGCCGTGATGCAAGGCACCAAGAAGTTCTTCGCACTGCCGCTGGAAGAGAAGAAGAAGGTTGCCAAAGAAAACAACACTTGGAACCGCGGCTACGAGATGTTACGGTCGCAGATCCTCGAAGAAGGAACCAAGCCCGAGCTGAAAGAGGGCTTTTACATCGGCGCCGAGATCCCCGAGACGCACCCTTACTTCGTGAACAAGAAGCTCAACAGCGGGCCTAACCAGTGGCCCGAAGGACTTGGTGAAGATCTGCAGGGCTTCCGTAGCAGCTCCATGGAGTACTACTCATCGACGCTGAAGCTGGCCTCGGACTTGATGCGAGTGCTCGCCTTATCTCTAGACTTGGAGGAATCTTACTTTGCCAAGTTTATGGATGGAGCTGTTGCCACAATGAGGCTCCTTCACTACCCGACCCAGCCCAAAGATGGAGACGACAAGCTCACCCGAGGCATTGGGGCCCATACCGACTTCGGCGCCATCACGATGCTCCTCCAGGATACGGTTGATGGTCTTCAAGTCTGGGACAAGAAGAATGAGACTTGGATTGATGTATGTGCACGACATTCCCTTGCACTTCCACCAACCATCCTGAACAGCGTACTAATGAACCAAACAGGTCGCGCCTACCGAGGGCGCCTACGTCGTCAACTTGGGCAACCTCATGGCCAGGTGGACCAACGAAAAGTACAAGAGCAACATCCACCGCGTCATCAACAAATCGGGCAAGGAGCGCTACTCCATCCCCGTGTTCGTGTCTGGGAACCCGGATTACCTTGTCGAATGCATCCCGACCTGCCAGTCTGCAGATAAGCCCGCCAAGTTTGATGCTGTGACGGTCGAGGACGCCGTTTCGGCCGCATACGCCGAGTCTTATGGACGGGCGCAGCTTTACAAGCAGGGTTTGGAACAGATGACTGGTCTGACTCAGACGCCTGTTGCATGAAGTGCGATGGCGAGAGATCTAAAATAGTTATAAAGATTGTATCAATGGGAAGCTGTAAGAATGTACTTTTGACTACCCTTTAAGTCGTCAAGGTGAAAGCTCTGTATGAGTACCGAAGATTAGAATCTGAAAGGCCGTAAAAAACGCTGGCAGCTTTTTGAACCTTCCCGAACAAATCAATCTCGTTATTGCGAGGGCTGATGCCAGGGCAATAAAGGGATTTCAGGTTGTGGAACAAACCGGAGGACGTATCTCGCCCTGGACACCGAAGACTACATCTGAACTCATCCCGAACACGTACGTATTTAACAAGACATAATCCTGCGCGAAATCTTGTAGAATGAGGCCTTTCAAATTCTCATTATTGAGTAGCCTAACCCCAAGGACTCGGTCTATCTCCCAGCAGTTCTATGTACTAAATAGTCCGTATGAGCTCAGCTTCAACAACTACCATTTTGTTACTCCACCATCAACCAAGATGTCACTACCTGTGCAGTACCTAGTAGGCGTGTCAGTATATTTGTAAATGTTTCCCTAGTATTGCTGAGACCCAACGAAAGCATGCGAGTAATGACATACCGACTGGCGTCACTGGCCAGAAAGACACAAGCGCCCTTGATGTCATTCGGCTCTGCAACGCGATGGTTCATAATCTCGTCCTTCCACCCTTCGAGCAGATGAGGGAAGGCAGCCGTCATGTTTGTCTTTACATATCCAGGGCTAATCGAGTTCACCCGGATGCTATGCGCATTCAACTCAGCAGCGATGGGCGCGACCATGGCGCGAACCGCTCCCTTCGTTCCACAGTAAGCTGAGGATCGTTGCGAGCGGATTGCAATGTGAGACGCGATGCTAGCCACTAGAATGATGCTGCCGCACTTGGTTCCGTTGGCGATCATGGCCTGGGCGGCAAGCTTGGCGGAGAAGTAAACGCCCTTGCAATTGACGCCGAACAATCTCTCAAAGTCTTCTTCGTTTGTGTCGAGAAACTCGACGTTTTTGTTGACGCCTGCGCATGCCACAAGGATGTCAAGCTTTCCATTGAAGTCGGCCTTGACACTGGAGAATCCTGTCTCGAGGCTTGAAAGCGTCGTTACGTCGACGATGTAGGAGCGGACCTGCACACCATACTGAGACGAGAGAGTTTCCATGTCTGAAGATGGAGGATGCGTCATGTCAAAAATGGCGACATCTGCGCCAGCTTCGGCAAGTCCTTGAGTGAAAGCGAAGCCGCACCCTCCGGCGCCGCCGGTGATAATGGCAACGCGACCTTTAAGAGAGAACTGATTCAATGATAAGCTTCAGGTCTGTTTAGTCGTCGACGAGGTTCCATCCAAGGGATGGAGCTGAGTATTTAGTCTAAGAAAGCGAGGATTCCCAACTTACCTGAGACATTCTTGCTATCTAATGTAGAGAGTAAAGACCTGAAGTCGTTGCGAGGCTAATCAAATCTAGATGTGCCTTCTAACAATCGGTAGTTCTGGAAGAGGAATAACTCGCCTCACTGCTTTGAAATTGCTGAAGATGAAGAACGTGGCAGAGGAGCGAGCCGTAGTAAGGTGGTAGTCAGGGTAAGTGTATCCGGGGCTCCAGAGGTGAACTGTACGTGATGCACTTGGCAGCCTCACTTCAGGTTGATCTTTCTTTTACCATAGACTAGGCAATATTAGCTTATCACACCCGACCTCAAGGTGGACCAGTAGAGACCCGTATTTCTCCCATCCGCCAACTTCAACAAAGAAGACAAGGTGTTCGCGTGCCCAGAGCCCCCACTAAGCTGCATCGTCTCTTCAAGGAGAGAAGAGGGGAAATCATGAGACTAGAGTGGGAGTGGGGAGTGAAAGGGGGAGTGGGGGAGGGGTTGCTTTGACGTGTGCTCATCAGAGAATGGATGAGCCTCCATTTTGCGCAATTGAGCTAGATCCGATGGCGCTGGGTTGGATAAGACGTGTCGGGAATGGCGACGATGCATTAATTGTCCATTCACCAGTGGATGTCGGCAAGGTATAGATTAGTCTATCCAACCACTCTTCTGTTACAGGGCCATGCATAGAAAGGATGACGGGAGCACAACAGAAGTGGGTATGCTACAAAAGGACCAGCTTGCACAATCAGTCAAGAGTGGGATCAGACAGATGGACGTCTGCGTGTACTGAGAAGAGACACTAGCTACATCGAGCTTCTTATCTACAGTATGCTCTTAGTGGGAGCTGAGCCCTGGTACTACTAGCTGAGCTGGTGTAAGTTCAGGGTCTTCAGAGGTTTGGGAACGTTGCAATGGGCTATTTCCAGGAAATCACAAAGATTCAACTGTGCGAAAAGATGGGTTAAGCGTAGTTTGGAGAAATAGGACGGTAGCCTTGGAGCATTACGGTGCAATTAGATAGTATGAAAGCTCCGAGTGCCTGTTGATTATTCGGGATCAATCCAACTCGGTTGCTATGGGGTAGGCTGTGTAGCACTAATCCACCACCTTATCAACGAGGAGTGAACTAAGTAACCGCTCTGTGCTCTGTTCAGCTCCTTACATATAAGGTCAGACCACACACAGTCACTAATAATTTCACCCTTTGTCATCATACGCCACGTCCTTTCTACCTTCTCTTCCTCGTACATTACGACTCGTGCTCCATAGTGGGTATTCTTTAGTTGAACATCACCAGCACCTCACGTCCCATCCCCGCAACTAACGGTACCCATTAAAATCGGAAAGATGGGTAAGAAGAAGGTTCTCGTCTGGTAAGCAGTGCCTAGAAATCTATCATAGTCTTCATGCTCACAGTTTCCCTTCTTCTCCATAGCTACGGTGTGGATATTGACGCCGTGGCTGGCTGGCTCGGGTCGTACGGTGGTGAAGATAGCACCAGTGACATTAGCAGAGGTAAGGTTGTCCAGCTCCACCCTGAACCCAGCATGAGTTGGGGAGTCTCAAGCACAAACTACCGTCAACCGTATGAGAGGGGTAACTAATGTGCTACTGAGCGCAAAGGCCTCTGGGCTGGAACCATTGGCACCCGCCGACTGCTGAAGCTGTTTGAGAAATACAACATCAAAGCGTCTTGGTTCATCCCAGGACATTCCCTGGAGACGTTCCCCGAGGAGTGCGCGATGGTGCGCGATGCAGGCCACGAGATTGGTCTGCATGGCTACAGCCACGAAAACCCCGTGGACATGACGTTGGAGCAGCAGCGCGATGTCCTCGACAAGACGTGGAAGATGCTGACCGAGTTCTGCGGGAAGCCGCCCCGAGGAAGCGTGGCTCCGTGGTGGGAGACGAGCGAGGAGGGCACCGAGCTGATGCTGAGCTACGGCATCGAGTACGACCACTCCATGTCGCACCACGACTGCCAGGCGTATTGGCTGCGGACCGGAGATGCCTGGACCAAGATCGACTACACGCAGAAAGCCGAGACGTGGATGAAGCCGTTGGTGAAGGGGAGAGAGACCGGGTTGGTCGAAATCCCTGGGTCTTGGTATATTGATGATTTGCCGCCGATGATGTTTATCAAGAACTCGGCCAACTCTCACGGCTGGGTGAACCCGAGGTGAGATGGCTTGATAACTGGCGACAGCCCATGCTGAACATTGTCTAGGGACGTTGAAGACATTTGGCGAGACCACTTTGACTACTTTTACCGGGAATACGGTTCGTATATTCTGTCCGTCTCTTACGTTGAGACGTTGACTGACATTGAAAACAGACGAGTTCATTTTCCCAATGACTATCCATCCGGATGTCTCTGGCAGGCCTCATGTACTCTTGATGCACGAGCGCATCATAGAGCACATCAACAAGCACGAAGGCGTTGAATGGGTTACAATGGCCGAGGTGAGCTCAGTTGCCCGTTCCTCTCCGACTTAATGGGTCCCGCACACAGAGGTTTTCTAACATGACATAAGATGGCCGACCATTTCAAGAGCAAGAATCCCGTTCCCGAGGGCGCGCTAATGCCTGCGAGCCAGGAGGAGGTCATGAAGAAGTATGAGGAGTGGAAGAAGACGCAGGCGTGATGGATATGGAAGGGCTATAACGTTGACACACTATGAGTTATACGATTTGAGGCACACTTGTTTCTGCCGTAATTATATTCCTACTGCTGTTTGCACCAAGCCGAGACCCGTATTAGTACCTAAAACTTGACTCTAGACAGTGAACTCAACTGTGAACTTATATATAGTCTAGATGGCCATGCTACTCTTGAGCCTAGTTGAAAGACTCGGAAATCGCGCTGTGTCATGAACTCGAAGAAGCACTCGACACGCAAAAGGCAATTTAAATTTATTGGAAAACAACATAAAAACAGCCTGGAATTCTACTTCTCATTAGCCACTTGCCGGAGCAGGTCGTCGATGACCTTTCCAGCCGCCAACACCTTCTCCTCCTCAAGCTTACGACCGACGATCTGCAAACCCACAGGCAAGCCAAGAGCCGCCATCTCCTCCCCATGCTTCTGCCAGAGCTCCCTGTTCCATTCATCCTCTAGTCCCCACGCCTCGGAAGCCAATGGCTCAGCCACATCCTCCTCGCGCGCTGCACCGCCCGGTATCACCAGCGCAGGATAGTCGACAAAGTTCCATACCTTGGTATAGCCAACCCAGCGGCACCCGCCGTGCGGCACGGCGGTGTGTGGCATCGGCGGCATGAGAAGGATGTCTGCCTTTCGGCCCGTCTTCGCAGACCGGATCGAGTCCCATTTCTCTAGATATGCTTGCTGTAGCTCGACCTTTGTCCTGTTTAGTTGCCAGTACTGGTACACCGAGATTGGCTTCCCGCGGTCCACGAGACGCTGTACGTGCGGGATGAATGGCTCGCCTCCTGCTAGGATCTCGGAGCGGATGTCCTCGCCACCGTCAGCCGTGTAGTAATTATCCTGGAGGAGTCCTCGTTAGCTATTGGTGTCTCATAAAGGGAACCTATGAGCTAGGCATGTTCCCTACCATGACTCTGACGCAATCTTCATGGAGACGAGCGTTCCACTCTATAATGTCATGACCGGCCGCGCGAAGGGAATCTACAGCAGACCGCAGAACGCGAGTGATGGGAGGGTTCGGCCGGACGACCTCGTCATCAAACAAGAGGCCAATGGTCAATGGGCGTGCCAAAGCCTCCGTGTATATTTCCTCTCTCCACGGGATAGGAACGCAGCGAGCGTCCAGCTCCCACGGCCTCGCGCGAATAAGGGAGCTCATGGCTAGATGGATGGTGTCGAGACTGCGAGCCAGCGGACCAATGGCCGAGGGCACATGCTCTTGTCCTTCTGTAGAGACCGGGACTCCTCGATAAGGCAGACGAGCGCTCTACGAAGCTTGTTAGCCTTATGTTCGGTTTGCTGGCCTCGGTTGGTTGTAGCTAAGCCACGATAAACCAGGGAACGTACGCTTGGTTTGAACCCATACAGACCCATCATGTGGGCTGGGATGCGAACACTTCCTCCAATGTCAGTCCCCCAGCCTAATATGCTGGCTTTGCATGCAAGAAGGACGGCCTCGCCGCCTGTCGAGCCGCCTGGGGTGTACCCTTTGTGAACAGGGTTGGTTGTCAAGCCCCAAAGGGGATTCTCCGTCTCACACCACTGGCGTCGTGTCAGCCTTTTTGGATCGCCCAACAGTATAGCCATATGTGGCGCATCATAGACCGCAAACTCACCATGATGCTTTGGGGTAGGTTCGACTTTGCGAGGATGACTGCGCCGAGAGACCGCAGCATCTTGACGAGCACAGCGTCAGCACCCGCGGGAGCGAACGACCTGCCCACGTAGCCGAGCGTCGTGTCGAAGCGATCGAGGTTGAACTGGTCTTTCAGTGTCACGGGGATGCCGCGCAACGGCTGAGACGACGCAGCTTCCGTAGTGATGCCAGCATCGAGCTCTGCGGCTTGTCTGAGAGCCTCATCAAATGCAACCTCTGTGAGGCTTTTTCGTGGAAAAATGAAAGTTAGAAAATAAGTAGATGGCAGTGGTTTGAAGGCGCAAATCAACTCTACTGGAACCGGTCATCGATTTGAAGGCACTGCTTACCAGTTTGTCTGTGATGCATGAGTGAGTATTAACAAGATACTTTAAGACAAGCGTATTACTATAACATACCTCATTGTGAGCTTCGACGGCCCTGTTTTGAACAGGATATGTAAGCCTAGCGGCCTAATGGCGAAAGAACACGGCGTAGAAAACGAACCGTTTGATATAGGCTGATGTAATGTCCACGCAATTCGTCTCGCCACGGGCAATCAATGTAACCAGGTCACTAGCACTGGGTATGAGAGTGAAATCACGACCCTCACCTCCCTCGTCTTCATTTCCAGTATTAATTCCCTTGGTAAGACCTGCATGTGAAGCAAAGGGGGCTAATCGTTTCGCTTGTTCGGCTCTCTTTAAGGCGACAACATCTTGCCAAGATAGTGTCGCTTTTCCGTTAATGTCAGTCATGTCGGCATTTACGACCAAATGATGAAGTTTCTTTGAATGAATCAAGGGAATATTGCTTGTATCAATCAGTGAACCCCCCAATCAGTCCAAATCCACCTCTTCTGCAAACCCCCGTTGACTCTCCTCCCGAAGCGAAGTCGGCCCTGGTTGTTCCACGACGAGCATCGCCAACCAGCCGATAGCCCCGGATAACGAAGGCGGGGAACGAGCGCGAGGGGTTTATCGAGGGCCCAGCCGGGATTCCGACATATCACCGGGCGTAACGTAAGTGGAGTTGGGCCTAATGAAGCCCAGCTCAATCAGGAGTGGGGGACTGAGAGATGGACGTAAAGTGGGGGAATGGGAATGGTGTGTTCACTATCTTGACCCCATCTATGGCGTCCCATTTGCCAGTCAGCATCGTGGCTTACCTAGGGCCGTCGCGGAGAAGGCCGAGTCGACGAAGTGTACGCTGGGGATATGTAGGCGGCAAGACAGTCCATTGTCAGGGACCGAGAGGACGATATCATCATCAACCTCATCAAAGTACTAAACGAACGCAGGACTGCCCGCTTCATCTAGACACAGATAGGGCAGTATTCGATATTCAGTCGGACACTTCATTGGGTTTCCAGATATCTCAAGGTCCTTTCATTCTATCCAACAAAGGCGCAGGCTTGGAAGGCAGACCCTGTAATTCGACATGACAGCTTCATCAGCCAGCCCGTTGAACGGAAACACCAATGGAACAAGCCGTTCAGCATCAAATGAGAAGTTGGATGTCTGTGTTGTCGGTGCCGGTCCTGCTGGCGTGATGCTTGCGTAAGTGTTTCACCCTGTCTCGCAGCCACGAACTCCAGTCTAATACGCAACCTCAGCGCTCTGCTTGCTAGGTTCGGCCTCAAAGTTGACCTGCTCGACGAGCGGCCTGACCAGACAGCCGTTGGCCGCGCCGACGGAATCCAGCCCAAGACCATTGAGACGTTCCAGATGCTGCGAGTAGGCGACGAGCTGTTCCGCACAGGAGTCAAAGTCCACGACATCTGCATGTGGCAGAGCTCAAGTGACAAGAGTCTCCGACGCCTGGGACGCGAGATTCACTATCCCCTTTCCATCGTCGACGTCCTGCAGCCGTACATCCTGCTCTGCCATCAAGGAATGGTCGAAGGCGTCTTTGTCGACGACCTGCGCAGGAGCGGCACCGAGGTGAAGCGCAGCCACAGCTTCAAGACCTACCGCTACCAGAACGACGAGCCGCAAGGGGCGTTGCAGATCAGCTGCGACTGGGCTGAGCACGGAGAAAAGAGCATCCTCGCCGACTACCTCGTTGGCTGTGACGGCGCCCGCTCGCTGGTTCGCAAGGCCATCCCGGATACTTACTCCCAGGGCACGCCGCACAACTCCGTGTGGGGAGTCCTCGACGGGGAGCTGGAGACGGACTTCCCCGACCTCTGGAGCAAGACGGTCGTCTTCTCCGAGGAGCACGGCTCTGTGCTCATCATCCCGCGCGAGCGCAACATGACGCGCTTCTACATCGAGATGAAGACGTCGGCCACGTCCAAGGACCTGGGTGAGGAGTACGTGAAGCAGCAAGCCCGCCTCATCCTGGCCCCGTACCGCGTCGAGTGGCGCTCTGTAGAGTGGTTCGGCAATTACCAGGTAGCCCAGCGCGTGGCGGCGCGCTTCTCGGACGCGAACCGGCGGGCCTTCATCGCGGGCGACGCGAGCCACACGCACAGCCCCAAGGCCGCTCAGGGCATGAATACCAGCATGCACGACTCCTGGAACCTCGGCTGGAAGCTCAACCTGGCCTCGCGCGGCCTGGCCCGGGATGAGGTCCTGCTTGGGAGCTACGAGCAGGAGCGCAAGAAGATTGCCCACGACCTGATCGACTTTGACTTTGAGCACGCCAACGAGATTGCGGGGGGAGATGCGAGTCGCCTGGCGGAGAACTTCCGCAAGAACACGCGGTTTATCTCGGGCATTGGCGTCGAGTATGGCCCGAACAAGCTGAACCTGGAAGACGACGTGGCTCCGAAGGGTGCTGCCAAGCCGGGATGCAACCTGCCCCCGGCAAAGGTTACGAGATATATGGATGCCAGTCCCGTAGACGTCCAGCTTGATATCCCGGTGCTAGGACAGTTCCGTGTCTACGTGGTTCTGGGTAGTGAGATCAAGTCAGCCGAGACCTTGTTCCTAGATGCCCTCGACCGTGGTTTAACGTCGGAATCCTCGTTCACCTCCCGCATCTCAGAAGCAGCGGCAAAGTCGTATCAGAAGAAGCCGCGGTCGCAGAGAGCTGATGACGTTTACGTCCGGCCGGAGAGATACACAGCAGTCAGCCATCTCATCACATATTCACTAATTAGTATGCATATGCACCGCCCTGACCCAAGCATCACGACACTGACACTATACCTAGCATCCGCCGACAAGGAAGCGTTCGAAATTGCCTCGCTGCCGCCGTTTCTCTCCAAGAGCGGTTGGACTGTCTATCTGGACGACGTGCCCAACCTAGATACCCAGGGTCGACACTGCACAGAGAAGTGGCTCGGGCCTCTTGCACCGAATGAAGCGGCAATAGTTACTGTCCGGCCAGACGGCTATGTTGGAGCGGTGAAGCGATGGAGCACCTCTCAGTCTGGAGCCGGAGAGGCAGCGGCGAAGTGGCTGGACAGTTACTTTGGAGGATTCCTCAAGGCCCCCGAGAACTGATTTACAGGTTAGGATGGGTCATGGGAGACAGTCTCGGGAAATACTGCTCCGTAAGAGTTAATGCCTGCAGTTCACGTACAAGTTGCAAGTCAGCTTTGCATCTCTGTCGATACGTGACATGTTGGCAGCGCCTCGAACCAAGATTCTCGTAGCCAGGTAATCAGCTGAAGCCTGCCCGGGTACTCTCTAACTCGAGACCGTCAACTTTCCAACCCTCCTTATTGGCTCCATCAATAAACCGCTAAATGATCTGCACTAGATGCCACCTTCACCGGAGATATTTGTGTGCTAATGCAATGGCCCTGTATCGCCACGGGTAAGCTGATACGGATAAGTTCTAGAAGACGACGATAACACCCTCGCAATATCCTCCAACGTGTTTTGTTACCTTTGGCTCAGTCAGCCTCATGATTCTCCAAGCTGGACTCTATCTACGGCCGCAGCACTGATAGTAGAACTCTACCGTCCCCCATTCCAACAAGCAAAGTGGGCTCTTGTCTACTGCCCACTCTGTAATCATCCGTAATCGCCATCTTCCAGCACGTCTCGTAGATACACCCTGGCCTCACCCCAGACTGCGGCTTTCCGCCCGGACTCCCGACCCTTGCCTCTTCCAACCTGGTCCCCCAGGTTTCACCGCAACTCGAAATAACACCACCAACCACAACTGCAATCGTTTAGTCCACGTGGTGATACTCCCCCGCCATTGAATGACTCGTCTGCGGGTAGCAGGCATAAATATGGATGGGCTCATTGGACAGCGCCTCGGGAGTGGGGGTGGAGCTATCGACTCCTGGGCTGGATCCTAGCAGATGGGAAGATAGCTACGCTTGGCACTGATACTGATACCGATTCTGGAGGGGGACGACATCCTTAGTTGCAGGATAGATAATCATCATCGCGTGTTAAGGTGAGTCTGTCAGGCCAGATGATGGATAAGCGATAGACTCGCTCAGCATCCAACCTATCGCGCCCAGCTAGAAACCCCAGTCACATACTGTTGCAATCATCGCCTCCCCGGACTGCTAGACAGGGATAGAAGACGTGATTCGAATAAAGCCAATGGGACTGCCCCAGTCAGGCTCAAGACGATCTCGACGAACCAGACACTTCCTCACATACCCCTCCAGACACTCCATAATTTCTCATCGTCATATCCGCCATGTCTAGCGACAGTGAAAAGGGCAACTCCGGCAAGGGGCCGCAAGACTTGGCCCAGCTTACGAGATCCAACTCGATCCGGCCGGGCGAGAGCGATGTCATTGACGATGCGGCTGTTAGAGAGTTCTACGGCAGCGCTGTTGAAGACAGCTACCGTCTGAAGTCTGAGCTGGTCGCCCAGCACCTGACGGAGATTGGCATGGGCAAGTAAGTTCTCCCAAGCTGATCCGTGGTGAACGAGGGAGCTGGAGGCGAGGCGATGAGCACTAACAGCACCGTTCTAGATTCCAATGGATCCTCTTCGTTGTAAACGGGTTTGGCTGGATCGTCGACAACTTCTGGTCTCAGGGCATCACCGCGTGCCGGCCGGCCATCGCCAACGAGTTCAGCGACATCTCCCGGCTCAGCTTCAGCTCCGTGTCATACTACGTCGGCCTCATCATCGGCGCGACCTTCTGGGGCACCACGGCCGACCTCATCGGCCGCAAGCCCGCCTTCAACGCCACCATTCTCATCGGCGGAGTCTTTGCGTGCGCTGTCGCCGGCACTCAGAACTTCATCGCTTTCTGCGCCATCTGGGCTGTAATTGGCACGGCTGCTGGCGGAAACGTGCCCGTTGACAGCATCGTCTTCTTGGAGTTTGTGCCGCAGAGCCATCAATGGCTGCTTGTCAGTCTCTCGGCGTGGTGGAACTTGGGACAGGTCATCGTCGCCCTTTTGTCTTGGGTGTTTCTCGCCAACTTTGCCTGTTCTGCGGAGGATGCTCCTTGTCCCAGGAGCGACAACATGGGCTGGTGAGCTACTATCCAGTCCCCTCTAGCATTGGCGTGATCCAATGGCTTACTCTCTCTAGGCGCTATCTTATGATCACCCTCGGAGCCATCGCCATCGCATTCGGTCTCTGCCGCATTCTGCTGTTCAAGATTCCCGAATCCCCTCGCTACCTCATCTGCAAGGGCCGCGACGCCGAGGCCGTCGAAGCCGTCAACTACATTGCCCGATACAATGGCAAGGAAGAGACTCTCACCCTCGATATGCTCCAGGCTATCGACCGACGGTGCAGCGCCGCAAACGGATCTTCCGGGAAATCTGGCTCCGAAATCCATGCCGTTGCCCAGGGCCAGGCGGGAATGTCGTACATGCAAATCCTCAAGGAGAGCTTCAAGGACTACAACGCCAGCAACTACAAGAAGCTGTTTGCCGGCCGCAAGATGGCCCAGCACACGTCGGTTACGTTCCTGATCTGGCTCACCATCGGCATTGCATACCCTCTCTACTTTGCCTTCATCACGTCCTACCTGCAGACCAAGAAGACGTACTCGGCCAACACTGGCTTCGACCACTCTTACATGGTGTACTGCATTGTCTCGGCTGTCGGAGTTCTTGGACCCGTTGCGGCAGGATTCTGCGTGGAGACGCGCTTCGGGCGCAGGTGGATGATGGCCATCTCGGCTGTCTTGACGGGAGTCTTCCTGTTTGTCTACACAGTTGCCGCTACAGAGGCAGCCGACATTGGATTCCAGTGCGCGACTGGTATTCTGGGCAACTTTGGTACGTCCGCTCAGCACCACGCCCTATTCTCCGCGGTTGCAAATGACTAACTGTTCACAGAGTACGCCGTCATGTACGCATTTACTCCGGAATCCTTCCCTGGACCAGTACGCGGTACGGGAACTGGCATCGCCGCCACGCTGCTTCGCATGGGAGGGCTGGCAGCATCGTTGATCTCGACCTACGCGGGCTACACTGTCGTTCCAATCTACGCCAGTGCTGCGTTGTGGATCCTGGCTGGTATTTTCTGCTTTGGGCTGCCGTTTGAGACACATGGCCATGCCTCCATCTAGGTGGAGCATCACCGTGAGGAAGTGTTGGGTGTTGGTAGATTTGAACAGGACTTTTTGCTTCCCTTAGAAGGAACGTACTTACACGAAGTGCATGGTAACAAATAGAGCGGTTGCACTTGCACATCGAGCCTGATTGATTATTGACGTTAATATTGAGGTGTGATAGTTGAGAGTTGGGAGTTGGGAAAGGTATTATTCATACAAGCAGTACTACACAGCCTGTACAGTCACCGACACTCTTCTTTACCTGACTGAAAATAACCATCAAGCTCTGGATCAGATTCCCGATTTCTGTTTATGCTTAGTTGGAGTTACAAGTCTAACATGAGCAGAGGACAGCCCTGAGTGATCGTGTGATGCAACTCCCAGTGCCTGTTGCTAACCAAATCAGTGTGGACTCGCTGTGTAGCTTAATCTAACTTGGTGTTTTCTACCAGGTCTGTAAAGTAGAAACACCCATATTAATGAATTTTCTGGCATAATTCTTAATGGAGTCTCACCAGACCTTACCTCTCTTCATTGACACCATCATTGGAGCTCGCGGCTCCATTCTACACACCCCCTCGCCCATCTCTCCGACGGCCATATTCGGTAGAGACGTTCGATCGCCTTGGAGTCAACTGACCCACTGATTGGCTCTCTAGGGAGATTCCACTCCCTGATAAGAGACACTACAGGGTGGATTTCTTCCTTGCATGATACCTAATCGCGAGTGGGGCTTCAGGGGCGTGATGATGGTCAGGTTCGCCCATCCCCCACTCTCGCCGGCTCCTCATCCACTTCCCACTCCAGGTTTCCACTCCGAGTTTCCACTCCAAGAATGGGGATCGGGAAATGTCCACAGTTGGAGATTGAACCCTCGCATGCCATTGGACTACAGCCAGTAATGGGTTGAGGCCCCGGAATCTCGATTCAGGATCTATGTTTTGAGATTCAAGCTGAGCCTTCATAACCTCATTGTCTTTCCCGAGGTCAGACATTTGGACTATCTAGAACTCATCCATTGCAGTCCCAGTAACTCCGCCGAACCAACTATGCCTGCAGCCACCACACCCCCGCCGGCGATTGCCACGCTCAAGGACACCGTTCTATTTATCCCCATGAAGCTGGGCAAGATCACGCTCAAGCACCGCATTGTTCAGGTACGGACAGGAGATACGTGAAGCTCAAGGCTTGGCGAGACTCTTTGTGTATACTTCCCTCCCAGATAACCATAGACTAACGCGTCCTCTTTAGGCCCCCAACACTCGCATGCGCAGTGACTTTGAGTCCCGCGGCGTTCATGTTCCCGGCCCGCGCGTCGCCAAGTACTACGGCGACCGCGCCAGCTCCGGCGGCCTCCAGATCGCCGAGGCCACCGACATCTGCCTCAATGCCAGCGCGTACCCCGGCGTCGCCGGCGTCTTCACCGAGTCCCAGCTGCAGGGCTGGAGGAAGGTGACTGACGCGGTGCACGCCAAGGGCGGCTTCATCTTCGTCCAGCTATGGCACACTGGCCGGGCTTCTTCCGCCGGACTGCGCGGGGGCGACGCGCCTCTTTCGTCGGGCACTACGCCCATGAGCGGCAAGTATCTGGACGGCACCGACTGCAAGGATGAGCCGCCCAGGGCTATGACCGTGGATGAGATCCACGAGTTGACGGCTGAGTGGGCTGCTGCGGCTAAGAGGGCCGTGGACGACGCTGGCTTTGATGGCGTTGAGATCCATGGTAAGTGACAACCCCAACTAGCATTGTGTGCTGCTGTATGTATCTGACTCGCTTCCAGGCGCAAACGGATATCTCCTGGAGCAGTTCCTCCACGACAACGTCAACAACCGCACCGACGAGTACGGCGGCACCGTCGAGAACCGGTGCCGCTTCGTTCTCGAGGTCCTGACCGCCGTTGCCGACGCGATTGGCCCCGAGAAAGTCGGCATTCGTCTGTCTCCATTCAACTACTTCCAGGACACCAGAGATAGTGACCCCAACACGCACTGGTCATATCTCTGCAGCCGCATTGCCAACCTGTCAGCATCGCAGCGTCCAGTTTACGTCCACATGTAGGTCCAACGCTTATAACACTTACTACAATGATCAAAAACTTTTGCTAACCCATGTGCTCAGGGTGGAACCTCGCTTCGACGAGGTCCTGGACGAGGCGCAGAAGATGGCATCGCTTGAGAGCACTTCAAAGGACAGCAGCAAGCCGCAAAAGGCGCAAAACTCATTGACACTCTTCCGCGACATCCTCAAGCCTGCCGGCATCCAGTTCCTTGCCTGTGGAAACTTCAACCGGGACAACGCGGTGCCCAAGGTGAAAAGCAACGAGGCCGACTTCATCGCCTTTGGCAGGAACTTCATTTCCAACCCGGATCTTGCGGAGCGTCTCAAGAACGGCTGGGCGTTGAACAAGTATGACCGGTCGACCTTTTACGGAGCGTCGCCCCCAGAGAAGGGTTACAACGATTATGCTTTTTACGACGAGGCTCAGGAAAAGAAGGCCGAGTCTAGCTAAGAGTTTATATCCGAAGATGACGGCTGTAAAATTTCTCGTTCTCGACGTGGAATGGAATTCCTGTTTAGATGATAGATAAGAGGGATAGCTTTAAGTAAAAGGATGAGGCTTTCTTAGATGTTCTGACTAATAAGAATAAGTTCACTTAATTATTGTTATGTCACATTGAAGAGTCGAGAGTAGGTTAGAAATTAATAACAAGCATATTAGATATATATAATATATATTTATAGCTAAGTTATTTAAATACTGTAAATGTTATCTAATAGAAGTAGTTAATAAGCTTTAGGTTATATAGAATCCTTCTTAAGATATTACTTTTAAGCTTATAGAAGTTATTAAAGGTGCTAGAGGGAAAGTAAGAGTTTTAAATACATAATTAGCTCTCTAGGAAGGGGTAGAAAAGATGTTATGTAGGATAAATACAAAGTAAAGGTGTGGTAGAAAGGAATGAAAGGTATTATCTTAAATAACTACAAAGGAAAGGAAAGGTCTCATGTAGGATGATTGGAAAGGAATAAAAGGTGTCATCTAGGATGACTAGGTTGCATTAAGGTTCGGGAAGATAGATCAGAGAGAATAGTTCTTGGAAGACCAATGGGCCTAGGAAGCTTTCGAAGTGGATGAGGCTTGTTCTTGCTTCTTTGGTGAATTAGGAGCGACCGAGTCAATAAGGTCTCCTAGGCCAGAGAGGGCTTTTCCAAGGCCGGTGAGCAGGAACCATATTATCATCATCACGAACAAGACGAAAACGACGAAGGCAGCTAGCACGACTGCTGCAAGACGGATCCAATCGCCTTGGTCCAAACAGTAACAGGCTGCCTCAGTGAGGTTGGGGAAATGCTCTGGGTCGAGACAAAGACACTTTGCACCATAGATTTGGACCATTTTGACTCTGGATTTGCTGTGATGGTTTGTGATATGAATGGGTGTATTTGTGAGAGTTTTCGGTTACTGGTGGGTGAGAGTTGCGATGCAAGTTGCGATGCGAGTTGCGTTGCGTCGAGGCTGGACGGAGGGAAGGATGGAATGGAACCGTAATTACGGAAAATTGGATTGGGTTGTTCAAATTCATCAGTTTCGTCTGCTCTATGTTTCGATATTGTTCGTTGCTCGTATGGTTCGGTGTTTTAGTGGGTGTGCTATGTCCAGTGGATTGCTGTACCTTGACACGAGTGCTCTCTATTAGGCTGTAGGTGTTCTGTGCAATGTAGCCTTTGTTCTGTAGAAGGTAATGAACCACTATTATAGTACATTGTACTCACCTAGTATTCGAAGTAAGATAGAACACCAACGTATTTCCGTTTGACTAAGTTCATATTCGGGTGATCTTTTCGGCAGACACGGTAGATCAAGTTTGGGCGTTCAGCTGTTCTTTCCTGAGATTGAGATCAACGCATGTTAGCTCTATTTTCTTGTTGGACATTGTTTTGCTCGCCTTTGGTGTGTTCGCGAAGGTGACGGGTAATTCAGTATGGGCTTGATAGCCTGAAGCTAGAAATTCAGACGTACGTTAATTCTGGCAATCGTTATGGTCTTCTATTGGTCAAAATGAAAATTTAATAACAAAAACATTGTGCGCTTTTATGCCGAAGCAAATCCGTAGTAGTAACGCTAATCTTTGTAGAATTACGGAAGACGAACACTGATTTCTGCTTCCTTGTGGGAACGAAGATTAATGATTCTTCTATTGTCTAGTCTTTGCGCAAGTTGGCAACTGTTCCTAATGCCATCTGATCAGTGCGACAAACCGCTGGAGCAGAATGAGCTAGATGTAGGCTACCCTGTTGGATGATTGAGCGCATCACGTAGCGCCCGGGGATTTGATGGAGCTACCATGCGTGGGACATAAGCATAGTAATTGTTCTTTATTTTATTAGAGCGTTGCGGCCAAGCCACGGCATTGGCAGTTTCTATCTATGGTTTTATTGCTGCACGACGGGACCGAGGCTGAGTATGAGCGACCAAGTTCAATAACTTGCCGACTCTCTCAACTGTGCGAGCAGTTCTAAGCCGAACCTGAATTCACGTCTTCCCTTTCCGCTATACATTCGTCCTATTGCGGCATGATGGTAGCTGGCTACCTAAGATTGCCCTTGCTCGAGTCCTACGTCTATCTCCAACCGCGATAGTCTTCTTCTCATTTCGTCAAAGTGCCAAAAGCAAGAGGAATCATTTCGTACGCAGTCTCGTCGGGCGGGTGCACCAAGTCAATCTTTTCCCAATGACCACATTCCTCTAGCGTCTTGCCTTATGTACTTCCAGAGGATAACCGTAAATGCTATTTCGGGTTAAACACACTGTTCATACGATTCAACACCGGTGTTCTGCTTCTTACCTTGGGAAGACGGGACAACGGTTCCGTAGTCTGCGCGGACGTGCCCGAAGACATACCAGTGACCGTCGTTCTTGAGGTAGCTGGGTAACAACCGAATGGTCTTCTCCGGCTATGAAATGCTGCACATGCACTGAACTGTCACGATGCAATCCACGCTCCTAGGCTCGATGACCGCACCCCATGCCGTCGGGTTGTTGAGATGCTCGATGCCCGCCGGCACAACTTCGTAAGTGCTTTCGAGCCCAACCTCTTTGACGTGTTCTCGCAATGATGCAGCCTACTGGGCGTTTGGATCTACCCCATAGATGTTACAAAGAGATGGACCGCTGCGGCCACTACTTGTGCGCTCTGCGATGGTGGCGAAGGCGTCGGCCCACATGCCGCTACCGGCTCCAATCTCGGGGAACTGTTAGCCAGCCGCGAGACTACTGACTGACTCGAACTTGCAGTCAGCATCAGCTGCGACACCAAGCCCATTATGACTCTCGAAACCGATGCAGAGAGCCCTCAGAGGACCACCGAGCAGACCCCGCTGCTGGGAGGTTAGCTGCCACCTTAGAATGAAGATGCTCTGTCCGAGTTGTCCGAGACAATCCCCGAGAAGCGATCTAGGAGTTGGTATGCCTGACGAATATTCTAGGCGATACTCACAGCCATTGTCATTGGCGTCTTTGACAAAGGATGGATAGACGTCGATGAGACCGAGGTACCCTGTCTCACTCCCTCGTCCCCATCTGTCGTGGTTTAACTCATCTTGCTGTTCCGTATCAATGCTGCTCTCAAACGAGCCCTCGGCTGTGGTCTAAGTGGCGCTGCCGCCATGCTTCTCCATCACCATACGGACACTTTACGAAGAAGGTGGCATTTAACGCTATCATCAAGGCACTGCTCCTGCGCTTATCCAAGGTGTGCATTGTATACAAATTGTTGTGTTCAGCTGAGCTAATGGTGCTTAGGTCCCGTTTCGAGGTTCGGCGATACCGCCGCCAATGCTGGTATTCTTGCGTTGCTCTAGTCAAACCCGTACGTGAAAAAGCTTCTGTCGCCCATCAAGATCATCTTTGCCTCTCTCAGGTAAGACTATCCTCCCCAAAGTAGCTGCACGTGGATTGCTTACAAATGTTCAAGTGCGGCATCCTTCCGAATGATCCTGACGCCAATTGATACCCTCAAAACCAGATTTAAAGCGCAAGGAGCCCGCGGAACGGAAATTCTGCGTCAACGTGTGAAGACGAACGGTATTGGGAGCTTGTGGTGGGGTGCATCAGCTACGGCTGCTGCCACGTTCGTTGGACATTATCTCTGGTTTGCAATTGTAAGTCTCGAAATCCGCAGGCATTGATAGGAACAGCATTGACTCTGATTACTTAGTACAACTACGTATCTGAGATCCTCACGGAGCCGCCGAAGCATTTGCTCTTCTGGTGGCTACTGCGTCTGGCTTTCATCGGGTTCTGCGCTTCGGCCGTCTCTGGCTCCATCCCCAACTCATTGAGAGTTGTCAAGACTTACCGACAATTCAATGACACTAAAGCATCTTACAGTAAGCGATATCGGACTAGTAACTTTGCCCGGAGATACTAATACTATAAACTTTGTAGTGGAGGTTGCAACGCTTATCGTCCGTGAGGAAGGCATCTTCGGACTCCTAGGACGCGGCCTAAAGACACGGATCCTGGCCAACGGACTGCAAGGATTACTCTTCTCTATCTTGTGAAAGATTTGAGTTGGTTCTTCCATCATCCATCATTTTCTTCACCAACAAACAATCTATCATGCTACCATGTCGATCTCGGCAAAGTGGAGGCGCTTGCTTAACATAATTGAAGCAGGCGCGCTTAGAGATAAGCTCAGATCGGCAAACTCGGTTGGAGATACATAGCGCTCGCTTTGCTTTGCACCGACGAGGTCTAAGCGAATCATACCCCTTGTGTGGTATATCTCGAATCGACTACGGAGTACAATCTCGGACATTGCCTCGTTTACTACCACAAGTGTCGGCGTACCTCGACCCTTTCACTGATTGGGGCTGGTCCCTCGAGGAGTGGGCTTCGGGTTGAGAGAATAGAATGGATATCTAAGCCCTCCGTCGCGAGTTTTGACCGAGGGGTCCGAAGCGCATTGGAGAAAGAACAGTACCACCCGCGGTGCATCATCAGATAGGAGCAGACACTTCTCCAGTTGAGCAGCTAGCGGTGACGTGCTCGCGTCTTCCAGGTTGTTGATGCTGACTCCTCCGTCCAAGAGATATTGGACGACTGTGAAGAGTCAACATGCTCTGTCCTTCTGACTGAATGATGCAGTGCGTCTCGCCCATTATATCCCTGCTGGTACCTTTGTAGACCGGTCTTCGGCGGCGGCCGTCAACCCCACGCTTATCGTCAGTGATCCATTCTCAAACTTAGCGACTGCGGAGAGCGGTCTTCGTGCGTTTTCGGAGATTGGAAACCCACATCACAACCCCGCTACTATCAAGATCACTAACTGATCAAGCAAAGAAGAAGCCAAATAAAGCTGGCCAAAGCTGCATAATTCAGCCGTCTTCTTTCCACTTGCCCTGAACGGTTCGGAGACCTCTTTAATTGAACAGAAAGCTCAGCTATGCATTGGTCATTCATTCTCTTTGGCTCCTTCGCGAGATGGACGCTCGGAGCTGGACCCGTCCATCGGAAGAAGATCATCATAGATAGTGATCTGTTCAGCGATGTCGAGTGAGTGTTTCGCAGCACTATTTTTTATCTTTGGCCAAATCTAATCGCTCACAGTGATGCTGGCGCTCTCTTGCTTGCACTTACACACAACCGTGCTGACATTTTGGGCATCAACATCAATTATCCAGCCACGTACAGTGGCTTGGCGGCTTCAAGTCTGCTGGGATATTATGGTCACTCCGACGTTCCGCTAGGTGTAAGGCGGCCTCTTTCCAACGACACATATTTCGACGACTACGTCTTTCAGAACGGTGAATATGTTAGCAAAGTTGCATACCACTGGCGCGACAATGCGTCACTCCCCTGGCAAGATGCGAGCGGTACTTGGGATCCTGTCAAGCTTTATCGAAAGGTCTTATCGCAGCAGGACGACCACAGTGTGACTATTGCGAGCATTGGCTTCCTTGATAATGTGCGTGGTGGCCCTGGAACATCATGTGCTTACTTAGGCGGAACGCTGACTACGAATCATTGAAGCTCTCTGGCCTTCTCTCATCGTCTCGCGATGCCTACTCGAAGCTTTCAGGGAAAGACTTGGTCACTGCCAAGGTGCGGGAACTCGTCGTAATGGGCGGCTCTTACCCTTCTGGCCGCGAATACAACTTTTTCGGCTACAACGCGACTGCGGTGGCCCACGTAGTAAATACCTGGCCTGGTCCGATGACCTTTTCGGGAGGTGAACTCGGAGAAAGGGTCATGTCAGGTGCACGATTAACGGTGGAAGGCCCGGACGAGGACCCTGTTCGTGCCGCCTACCAATGGTACAAGTGAGTCATCACCTCTGCTCGTTTATCGTTGATAGACGACGAATTTCTAATCGCTTCGCAGTGGATACAACACGTCTCGAAACTCATGGGATCCGCTTACCGTCTTGTATGCCATTGAGGGCTTGGGCGATGTGTTCAGGTTTGCGAACGACGGAGGTCACAACCACGTGTTTTCCAATGGAAGCAATGAGTGGCGAGCAGGACACAAACAGGCGCCACAGCATTACTTGAACCTGACGGTATCTAGCACAAAGGCTGGTGCGATTCTAGATGACTATTTCCAAAGGGGGGCGGAAAAGGCCGCACGTTAGGTAACTAGTTACTCTACAAGCGAGTGAAACACTATATTGCAATCTATGTCTACCTATCTTTTATTGTATTTAGAGCCCAGCGTGTCCACGAGGTAAATTCTCGTCTGCGGAGTCAGGTGCTAGGCCCAGAGTATCCCGATACACTTTCAAGCCTGTTTGGCTTTGCTATAGCGTTAGAGAGCCAGAGAGAGTACGAAGAAGCTAGACAGAAGTTATCCTAGCTACTTTAGGTTAAAATACAGTCTTAGACAAAGACTATCCTGCTAGTATAGCTACTAGAAATAAGCCTAAATATCTTCTTTTACACTCTTAACGCTAGAGAAGCTTAAAGGTGTGTAATAGTAAGAGTAATATTAATTAAGCGGAGATGATTTTTTACTTATTACTTATTTAGCGCTATAAGGTGTTAGGCCTTAAGCACCCTGATAGCCTTATACTTATGCTTAATAACTTAGGCAGGTATAACACTAAGAAGATTAGTCGACAGACACTTAACTTACGAGAAAACACTATGTGCAGAGAACATCCTGATATCCTTACGAGCATGAGCATATTAGAATCCGTACTTCAGAGCCAAGAACAATACAGTTAATAAATGTTAAAGGCGAGAGTTCGCATACTATGCCTGTTCCATCGCCGGAGTGATACCAGACGGGACGACAGACCGACATTTTAAAGCGTGCAGCGTGGAATCCCAGATGACTCGTACTGAAAACGTGCATCGGATCGACCTAGAATTCTCATTAGCGTGGATGACGCCAGTTTGCCGTTGATTGTGTTAGAACTGACGGAGTTGAGATGTAACAGCGAGCGTAGCTGGCTAGAGCGGACATGCGATTTAGCGATGCAGAAGACTATACGAGCGTCTCATGCTGTATCTTGATTTCAAAATCGTTGAGTTGTCTTTCTGTTGACTGTGGCGATGGTTGATAATGAATTATAGAAAGTTTTGGGAGTTGTCTCCTTGACTTGAAAACTCTAGGTTGATGGATACTCCTGAATTTCGTTGGACTTTGCATTCGGTGATTGTATTTTTGCACGGGAAAACAATACCAGATTGGTTCGGACATTTCTTTCGAGCTGAGTTGATGAAGTGGCGTTGTTTCCTTGCCGTTGTTGACTTTGTTCAGAATGAAAACAACAACTCGGCAATGAGGCTGCTTCAGCTTCGCCAGCGAGTGATCTTATGGTTACTAGACCCGGACAAGGTGCGCTTTTCTTGGATCCAAGTTGATGATGGAACCCATAAAGAGCGCCTGACCTACAGACCCGCGGACCGGGCTAGACTAGCCACTGCCAAAATGACAGCAGCATGGTCTAGTGCGATGCCACTCGTGCTTTTTTAATCGTTTCGCAGTTATTTTAACGTGATTTGTATCCTCAACATGTGGTTGTTTTAACTAGTTCGTCCTTCTCGTCCTCTCTCTAGTTCTCCCACGGCCTAGAAAGCTTCGGCCGTAGAATCCGCAAGACCAAAATCTAGAAATCTCCAGCAGTTAGATACACCTTGTGTCATCTCTGCGAACGTATTCGGCTTACTACTTACCTACCAGTGGCCTGTCAGATAGTCAAGAGCGTTTTTACTGGCTCAATTATACCTAACTAGCACTGCAAACAGCTGGCAACAGCATTACACTAACACTATAACTTTAAAGAGCATTTACCCCTTAAGCCTTAAACTCTCAGTTCTATAACCCTCAGTCCTAAAACCTTACTTCTCAAACTCTTATTCCTCCCTAAACCCTCACTCTCTAAAACATGTCTTAGCTAGACTATATCGCTGTCTAACTTCAATCGAGTTAATAAAAATGCAGGTATCAATTAACTAGAGGTAACTAAGCGAGACTGGCCGCGAGCAGACAGAGTACATGTAGCGCCGTGACCTTACATAGAAGCGTAGTCTTAGCAGATGGAGAACACTACGTTTGAGTCTTGATACTGTAGAGCCTATGGACTCTTAGTAGAGTTTTCACTGTATGATCAGAGCCTAGTGACTATATAATGTTCAATGGACAGCGGAAATATAAAGGCTCAATATAAAGGATTCGAGTCGAGGAGGAGTGAGGGTTTGAGGTAAGTGAGAATTCAAGACGGAGACGAAAGTGACTGTGGGACCAAGACAAGTGGAGTTGAACCAAAGCTAGATCACGAAGGAAAAGTAAAATATGGCTGTGGACTTGTAGTGAAGAAAGGTTACAAGACAGCAGGCTGCCAGCGGACTCAGGAGCGCACTCGCGTACCTCAGCACCTCGAGAAGTATCTGCGGTCGCTCACGTTAAAGGCAAGCTCCTGGGACAGACATTGATGCAATTCTTTTCCTTGGTCCAATAACAACTTTGTTAACTAGTAGAAGTAAAAGACCTATGAAACCCATGACAACGACTGGGAGGCTAATAGGACGGGCCAATTCGAGGCTTCCGTGCGATTTAGAAATGCCCAATTGGATAGACAGATTGCGGATATTCGAGTTGATGTGATCAGAATCCAATCATAGTGTTTCAAAGCTGCTAGTACAATTATCCAGTGACCCTGTCAACTCCCTTCTATCACCAGTCGAGAGGAACGCAGCAACGCAGTCGAAACACACCATTAGTTTCATTGACTTCGAATCCGACTCTCACAAAACGCGAAACGAGTCATTCTTCTGCCACTATGCCCGTTATCATACCTTTTGCGGAGGCACCTCTGCAGAGCGCGACGACAAATCTGGTGAAGGTACTCCAGGAAGATGGCCACTACGCTCTTCTTCTCAAATTCTCCACGCTCGCCGACAAGCTCCGGGACAAACGCATGTCTTCGTCGTTTCGCATAGTCCGCATCAGGACTGATAGAACCGTGGAAAGCCTTCACAACGAGTTGAATAATGGGTGGCCCATGTCTCGACTGACAGAGGCGATTCCCAAGAGAGGATTCGAAGCCATCATGGGAGGAACAGTGGCGTACGACACGATCTAGGACCCTGCTATTGGATAGTATTCAGTGAAGAGTCCAGGTATCTACGTTGTCGGTCTTGCGGTTGATGGGCGTGATGGCAAGTGGCTGTCGCGAAATGAGATTGAGGAGTTGAGTGAGCGTATCGAGCAATATTGCCGAGGGTACGAAGCGGTGTTGAGGGGGAACTACCGAGTAGCAGCGACATTGTATTCCTCATGGGAGTCGACAGTCAGCTGCCCGTCGCGGTTCAGGGTCGAAAGTCGCGGTTCATTGACAATGCAACCAATTTCGCCCAGGTCGACGCTCTCCGCGAAGCCCTGGGACGTCGGTGCAGTACGCAACTTGACCCAGCCGGCGACGTGATCCAAGTCCAGAGCCCCCTCTACGTGGGGACTGAACAATTAAGTTGGAGACATTACTGAACGACTGAGTTGAAGTTGGGAATGTTTGATGGTCGAATTGACGAGGCAGAATTGTTTCTAACCGAGCCGCTTGTTTTTTCCCCATCAGACCGAGAATCCTCCCCTTCACAAAGTAGCTGTGGGTTGGGCATTAGTGTTGAGTACTCCCCAGTAGATACCTATTACACTGCATACTAAAGACTCTAGCTTAGCCTGTCAAAGGGGTGATGGTTGTAACTAGTACGTTAAGCAGGAAACAAATAAAAACAATAGTAAGGTACCAGTTTAATAAAAAGGTACAGAAAGTATGTAGACACTATGATTAATAGAGAGAACTTTTTGATATGGAAAAGAAAGAGTTACTTAACCTAAGCGTGTATTTGCATATAAAACAAGTGAGATGTAATAACATGTTTATCCCTTCGCCTCTTCGCCCGCATCCTCCGGCGTCTGTTCCGACGTATGTACTCCATTCCTCTCTCTGAATCGGCGAGGCGTCGTGGAGGTTGAGCAACCACCGCGAGAGACCGTGGCTGGCCCAGTGAGAGACTGGCCTCTCCGGGGCTGGTCACCGCATTCTCTTCTGGGGTTGCCTCGATACCTTTGCGAACTTAGTTGGCGTCGATTGCCATGGTAGGTTTCCCCGTGGCCTTGGCTGCCTCGCTGGGGGCGGATCTTACGCGTTGCAGGTTCTCCTGAACATGTTGGCGAGGTCGAGAAACGGTACGTGTGCGATGGTGCGAGCGTGTGTTCGTGCGTGCGTGAGGCTGAGAAAGACGGAAGAATACTGTGAGTGTGTAAGTAGAGAACAGCCGAAAAAGAAACTGGATTACGTTACCCTCTGGTACGAGAATTACGAACAAGAGTGAAGAAAGTGGTTGAACATCATTCACCACCCACCGCCTTTATCTCGCCACAATTCCAACACCCTCCATTCCGATTTTCTTCTCCTTCATCTCGACACGCGCAGTTTGCACTCTTCCACGCTTGACACCCAGTCATCTTTTTACGGCGTTACCTTTTGCTGTGCCATCCCTACGCCATCATGTCGAGCTCGGTTCCTTCGGATCTTTTCGAGGACCTACTTGAGTCGGGCAAGTTCAGCGACATGACCCTCATGTGTCAAGGCAACAGCTTCCGCTTGCATAAGAATATTATTTGCTCCCAATCGCCCGTCCTGACTGCCGCCCTCACTGGATCCTTTATGGTAGGATTGTTTTCTCATGCTATGCCACGGTAACACGTTGCTGACTGGGTATGCAGGAGGCTCAAACTGGCATCATCAAGTGTGGCGAGTTTGACGTCGACACAGTTCAACGCTTGATTGACTACTTCTATACGGGTAACTATAGCGTCGAATATACCGCGGGCGACGATGGCGGAATCTTGAGCGTTTTCAAGACCCCCAAGCCCGTTCCAGGAACGCCCCCATACGAAGGTGAGTCCTGTATCTCGTTGCTCTCTTAGTTATTTCTCACACCTTTTAGGACCATCTTCCGACGAGGACACGATCCCCATCGTTCCAGGTCCCTCGACTACAAAAGACATAGCCACCCTGTTGTGCCACGTCCGAGTCAACGCGATCGCAAACTACTACGATGTCCCGAAACTTGCTGCGCTTGCAGCCGAGCGAGTCGAAGCACGCTTTCATGAGAAATGGTCTTCTGCCGACTTTACCGACGTTGCCGTCGAAGTTCTGCGTCGGACCGACGATGAGTCCCTTCACAAGGTCATGTCTGCTCTAGCTGTGGACCACATTGTATCGCTGGCTCAATCTAACAGCTTTGCTAAGCTGGACCCAACAACCCACGGCTTTTTCACTGAGGCACTGGGGGAGTGCGCTAAACAACTTCGGCAACAGGAAATTCAACTTGCCAATCTTCGGAAAAAGGAGGAAACTCACCTTGCCAATCTTCGGAAACTGGAGATTGAACTTGCCAATCTCCGTAAACCCGCTAGCAGTCAGCGCTATCAACAGAGCGAAACTTGTCGTGTTTGTTGAATTATTTAACACTGTAAGGTTCCAGTCCCTCCTGTCTGCCGATCATGTCATTAACTTCGGTACGAAAGGATTTCCATCAAGAATATCCTAACACGGGGCCAGGACAGGGAACTTTCAGAACTGGAAGGACATGCGTGTTGTGCTATTGTAAGCATCATCAGTCCTGCTTTTGAGTTTGGGTTGTTGGAACTGTGGTCTTGATAACTCATGTATCATTGGCTGTTTGTACTACCTAATACCATGTCCCATTGCCTAAAGAGTAAAGCCCCAAGGTCTAATCCAGAGCCCTGACACTCGTGACCTAATCTGACCACTAAGTCTAATGTGTACTGTTTAAGGCAGCTTCCATTTAATAAATTGACCTCGATATGAGCGAACCCGGCTGAGGATTCAGCCCAAGCCGAAATGTTCTCCAACACCTTATCTTCCATTTCGCTCGCTTCGAAGTTTATCTTGGTTCGTCTGTAACGGGATCGGCGCGCGCGGGGAGGAGAGGGAGGTCTTGTCGAGGTAGTAGGTTGGATCAAGGCTGTTCAGTATGCCCAGGATAACTTGGGGATGTTGAGCCCATCCAAGAGTGGGACATCCAGATCATGCCCATCCTACCAGCGCCGAGGATCGACCATGCTCAAATGTATTCGATCCGGAAGACCATGAAGCCGGCGAAGAAGAAGGCGAAGAAGGTGACGTACCTGGAGGATTCTCTTGCTTCTGCCACTACTGTACTCCCGGATATTGTTGCGTCTGTTGCCACTCGGGCAGATAATGACGAGCAGGGGCCTTGGCTCATCCAGCAAGCACCTCAGAATGCGCCCAACCAGGCTTTTCAGAGCATGGGTTTTGCGACCATGCAGTCAGGCCAGTCTGGTGTAGGTGGAGGCCAATCATCTGATCGTCGTGGTCATAATGATGGTTGTGGTGGTCACAGTGATGGTCGTGGTGGTCATAATGATGGTCGTGGTGGTTACGGCAATGGCCGTGGCGGTGGCCGTCGTGGCATTGTTGGCACCGGCCCTCCAATCTCAAATCGGGTTTCGGAGGTCGGGCAGTCGCAGCCGGCCCGGCTCCCTGAGCCTGCTCGGCGTTTTGTGCCTCGCCACGCCGACTCTCAGTGACTCCTCAGTACTCGTTTTACTCGTTTTCCTCAACCTCCTCGACCGTAGACCATGGCACTGTCTCTTCTGTCCTAATCCAACCGTGACTCTTTGACACGCCGCACCATCTATTCAAACGTCTACAAATCAACAACGCTGTATAGTCCAAAGAACAACTTCTCACTCAATAAAGCCGTCTCATTAAAAATACACAGGCCGTGCCCAGTAGCCAGAGCGGAGACGGCGGTTGGCGCGAAGCGTGACGGCCATTTCGAGTATCTCCCACGCGGATGGAGTCCCCTTGGGGCATTAGTGGACTTCGTGGTGCTTGTCATTGCAGAATGGACAGCCGTGGACGTATCCGTCCGACCACGGATGGGCACAGTCGGCCAAGATATGACCAGGTTTGTCGCAACTACCGCAGATAACGTCGATCTCCGTGTCCGCCCCTGGGACAGCGGGTTGTCTCTCCCGAGACTGCATTTTGCTGGTTGTGGGGTTGTCGTTCATTGTGACCTTAAAGTGAGGCGTATGTTGATGGTGTAATGGTGAGACGGTGTGAAGGTGTAGGACTCGGGAGTGCAAACGTGTAGGAGTCTAAAACGTGGTGGGAGAGTTGAACACTGGTTTGTTGTCATCACGCGTTGCAAGTTCCTTGCTGGAAAACAACTGTTTTCTCAACTGTTGCCACCTGTCAGCGTTGACACTTGGTAACAGCTGCCAGTCAGACTGCCATTTCGCTTTGGCTTCGCTCTGCCGTCACCTACTCCTGTCTCTGTTCCATTCGCATGTAGATACCGCCTCAATGAAAATTTGCTCAAAGCGATCCTTCTGTTCTATTGGCATTGACAAAACGTCTCGTCCACCAGGTTTACTCCCACTCCACCTCCAAAGTCAACTTCAACTCCCAGGCTTTCACTCACCTCCCCCGTCGAGCCGAGTGCCATATCGCCCTACCCATCCCACAGTGCCTAAAGATCAGAAAGGACAAGAACGGTCACAGTCGTTAATCCGACGCTACAGCCCGCCGCCGAAGTCCGGGTGGCCCCCACGACAATGACAATCCCGGGTGATGTCTCGAGCTTACCGGGTTTCCTCGGCATGGAGCCTGGTACTTCATTGAGCGTATCGAAGCGGCCAACATTATTGATGAATCCTACATGGATACAACCAACCCAGCTGAACATGGCATTCTCACAGTCGAATTTGACTCGCTCTTCCTATCCGCCGCGTTTTCCAAGTTGAGGGCATCTCCAGTAAGATGTCCGTGGCTACACCAGGGACGATTGAACGTTCAAAAACATCCCGCTTAGGGTCGCTTCTCTTGTATACAAATACTTCCCATCATACAGACTTTGATACCGTTGTTTTACCACATTTAAGACTTGTGACTATAACGATCAGTTTCACCACCCCAAGCCACGTCTTTATGACCAGTCCCAACTGCGACACAGGCAACCATCCACCCGACAAATCTTCCATGCAGAAATAAATTAATTTTCCCTATGCTGATAAAGTATGGTGGCCTCAAATACGAGCAGTAGTGGTGTTCTTCCTACGTTAAAAGTCGCTTGCTTTAGTGTTTGTTTGTGAACTTAGATCGCTGCAGCCATGTAGTATATAATTGCATTCTAATCACTATTTACAGTCCCTTTAGCTGTAGTTTAGCTTAGAGGAAGCTATATTAAGAAAACTCAGTTAATTTAAATTACGGGAAGAAGCATATACGCGCTTATGATAGTTAGCTACCTAATGATATATTTCTTGTCTCTTAGTTTCTAACCCTAAATCCTCAGCCCTTATTATATAATCCTTATCTCTTAGCATTAAGTTATTAAATTAGACCTTGGGTGTTTAGTCACAAGAGCTACATGCATTGGAGTACTAACTCGGCACCGCTAGATACAAGGCAGAACTTAAAGTCAAACTCCTGTGGAAGGGCCAAGCGTAGATAGCAACAGAGTAATAGACTACGTTGCTGTTAAATGCCTAAGTGTCCAGCATTAAAGTGGTTACAGATTATCACAAGTTCCCGAGACTTAAATTTTATTACATGCGGTGAGCTCGACTCTCTTGTCAGTACACCTTTGTCTCGCTGCAAGATGCTGATCGCGGATGCATTTCAGCCCATCTTGTTCTCTGGCGACCTGTTTAAATTAGACAAGGAAGGGATCCAGTGCATCAATGTTCTTCCAGGGACGCTGGTTGTTGGTTCGCAGAATCACTGCATACTGCAGAGCTATCGTGAGCTTATCCATGCTGGATATTGGGATGAGAGCCGACAGGGCACCGCAGAAGGTAGCCGAGAACAATCTGGAATCGGCTTTGTGTCTGCCTACCAATTCTCGCGTGAACTCGAACCCAGCTTTGGCGCCGACCATGTCCCATGGAGTATATGCTTAAGGCAGACCGACCACAGAGTCTTGAAGAAAGGCAGAATCGATTTTGACATTTCCCTCGCCTCCTTGTCGGCATTCCAGTCTTGGAATAGCTGCGCCTCGTCTTGGTCGGTCCAACATTGGTCGCGGACTGGCTGAGGAACAGCCTGATGTACCTCATCGTCGGCGAGACGAGGGGTGGTCGCGGATCTCTGGACTTCAGCAGCACGGTTTAGCCGGTCGAGGTACGTATCAACGAATGCTTCCATGGCCTTGGCAATCCTAGAGGAAACAGGACGGGGGCTCGATTCGTCAACACAATTAGCACCTTCAGCCTCGTCCCTTGCTTTCGTCTTGGCGCCCTCTTCCTCGTACTCATCGTCATCCTCATCCTCTGGCTCACTCGACTCATCCTCTTCAGCCTCCGAGTCTTTGGCCTCCGAGTCTGTATCGATAGCCTCGGCCGGCAGGGGCTTTGTGCAGCTAGATCTAGTCCTAGGCATATTGGGTGTTGAGCAGTGAAACAGTCGTTAAGAAATAGAACGGTCCCGACGTTAAGGAGACTGAAGGTCGAAGGAAATTAAGGTAGGCATGGTCCTCTCCACCCTCCGCCGCCGCCGCGACACTGCTGGACTGCTACCAGCCGGCAGTTGATCCCCTAATCCGCTAATTTTGTCCCTGGGGCTCTAATCAGCCCCTAGCCCTCGGTCCCTAGCCCCGTAATCTATAGGTAAGTAGGCACCTAAAGTCCTGTCAGTTACCTATAGTGGGGGGACAGAAGTTTCGCGTGATTTTAAAAAACACACCTTAAAATCGCCTTTTACTACCTAAACACTTACCTATAAAATAGCAGTCTAGATAGCTGTTAAAAAAACAAATAAGTTGCTAATAGATTAATACTTAATGCTTTATATTTTCATTTTTAATTAACTGTAGCTGTAATAAAAGAGAACTTATATAGACTTAAAGCTAAAAAGGTTAAGACTTTTAGCTTATAAAGCTCTTAAGAGACTATATAAAAAATAAAAAGACATATTTCTTTCTTTCTAAAGTTTAGAAAATTTTCTATAATTAAGAAAAATAGCATAATATATAAGTTAAATATATAGTAGACTAATAGTACTTATATCTTTATAAAACATATTTAAGTAAGTATATTGCCTCTTTTCTATTGTTCAAGTATGTGAGTTCTGGTGTAAATAGAGCAATCACGCGACACCTTTGTCACCCGACTGTGATAAATCTCGGTTGGTGCGAGTGGGGGAAGCAGTTATGAAACAAGCAAAGCCTGTAGCTGAAGAGCCAGATGCTGGCGTTCCTGAGTCGGGTCGCTAAACAGGCAGCTTAGCGAGACTGATTGCGGGTAGGTCTAGCATATATAGCCTCGTGACTTATGCACTGACCGGTCACGAGAGGTCCCACGGTCTGTGTTTCGGCCGGTGCGGGTGTGCCGTTGTCGTTATCGCCATGACCAGTATGTCCGTTGCCTGGTGGAGCGAGTTGCGGAGCGTCTAAAACGGCAACAAGTCCGGAAGGCTAGTGAGGAGGCTTTTGAGTAACTGGAGCTTGACGACACCACGATCACGGCCGATATTAACAGCACAGCTCGTGGCCTCCATCTCAGCTGCCTGCCAACCTGCTCGAAGTACGGGCATGATGTCCCGGTTGGGTATAAGCCGAGTGTAATGTAATAAATATGCATGCGCTATAGACAGGAGGGAGAGACAGGACGCCGCGAGGCCAGGTTCCATAGGTAGGCAGAGAGAAGACAAGGCTGTGACTGAGTGAGTAAAGAAGGCATCGATGAGCAATATGATTTCCAAGCATGGGAGACTCACGAAGTGTGGCACATGCTGAACATGCAACGCTTGTGCATTCCCGCGAAGCAACTCCCGTCTGTCATGCGTTGGGAACACGATAAGTCTGCTTGGTGAGACGTGGCGGACTGTAGCCATGAGTGTTGGCAAGAAGCAAGCAGATTGAGGGCGCGCGCGGTACGACTTCAGCGCCTGATTTGGGAGAAGCTAGCTGTGAAACCGATAGCTGCATTCGTTGCAAAAGCTGTGTTGCTTCGCCAAGTGCTCATCAGGTCGTCCAGTATGGTGTGGAAGTCCGATTGCCAGAACACATGCTGCAGACATTGTGTTCGAATGATGTTTCTAGAAGCTGTTGTTTTGCGGATTCGGAGCTGAAGATGCGGTCGCATCACGGCCATCGCAAGGGCCCCGAACTCGCCCCGACTCCCAAAGCCGACTCCGAGAGTCGCCGACTTCAAGGATGACTCGAAGTTTCTCGTCGCCAAGGATGTCATGTTCGCAGTCTGTAAAGGATTCGAAATTAGGACTGAGGGATCTGGGCTAAAGGATTAGGATTGAGGGATTAGGTTGCTTAGCCATATCGGCAGAATCAACTCAGATGATGCGAAAATCTCTCCCAATGACTCCGCACGTACTGAAGAAGCAAAGTGCTGGTGAGAGTGGCACGAAGAAGGGCTGGCGTGCGCTGAGGCGTGAGTTGGCCTGAGGAATTGATATAGGACTTGGTGAAGACATGTAATGCTTTAGCCACGCTCGTCGGCAGCGGCTTACCCTCGTCTTCACTCTCCTTTTTTTTTCACCTTTCACCTTCTGTCCTCTTCGCCGGAACCGTAATCGCCATTCTCGTCATCTTCGTCATCTTCGCCTTCCTAGTCGTCCTCGTCGTCCTTGTTGTCATCGACGGGATCGCCCATCCACTCGTCCGAGGACTCCACGCAACCACAAGAACGAAGATGGCTGCTAAACTCGAGACTTTTAAACAGGCCATGAAGAACCCTGTTCGTTTGAATATGGATGGTATCCGCCGCGCGGACTTTATTGACCAGAATATGGTCAATAAGGTCACCCGGGCCATCCAGACTGGGTCAGAGAGAAACACCCGGGTGGAGGTCCTGGACTTCTTCGCTGGAAAGTTTCTTCGGGTGGTGTCCAAGGATAACTCGAATCGCGGAGTCGTAGGCCAGCGATTCATCCAATGGAGTGTGGAAGATGCTCTGTGACGAGTTTGGCGTCGGCTTCGACGTCGAGCAACCTCCGCGGGCTGAACTTCCTGTCGATATGGCCTTGGCTACGTTGTGGGCGGAGAAGTTGGAGGTCAAAAGGAAGATAATGGAGAAGATGAGCGAGGAGGATGAGAAGAAGACCATCGCCGAAAATGAAAAACGTGGACGTGGACTCCTGGTCAGAGACCGAGACAGACGACGTGGCCGCAAGAGGGTGAAGGTGTCTGCGGGTGCTCCATCAGCCAGTATCTCTTTGGCCGATGAGCTCTCCAAGCCCGTCGACGCAGCCTCACTCAGCCCAGCGCAGGAACGGTGTTCTTCCCGCTACTCAGCAGGAAGCTACTGTTCTGTCGATGGACGAGAGCCTGCTCACGGGTAATAGCGCAAACCAACAACCAGTCCCTGGGAGATGTGTCACTAGAGGCGGACCGTTGTCTCATAACCTCTGACGACTTTCACCCCACAAAGCTCCTTGGGCAATGGACCGCTTGATCTGACGACATGTTTCGCAATCACTTGTGGGGAGGCCTGGCGAGATGATAAAGGTTCCTGTTTGTCGGCATGACTGAACGTGCGCTTGCGGGGACTGAAGGATGTGCTTGCCGCCTGACAAACATTGTACGGTCACGACAAAGGAAACGCATGCCTCTAAAAACATTACCCCTCGCGGTCGCCACTGTGCCTATTTGCGTGCCTAGTCTCTTCCCTTCCACGAGCTGTTCTCCGTCTATAAAGCCTCGCCTCCCCCCCGACTTGTCTGTCGTCTCTCCAAGCTATATATTATATTATAACACATGTCGCCTCGCCATCTCAGACGAGTCGGTTCACGCACGCGGAGAGGCTCAAGCGGACGAGCATCCACGCGCCAGCCCCGAGCCAGTTGGAGCTCATGTCGCGTCTCCAGACCGTGAACCATGACAGGCACATCGTGCTCCCTGACGACCTCGCCGTCGCGCAGCTAAGCCACGCGGGCCGGAGAGTCATCTCCGCGCTGTGCAGCATGCAGGGCATCAGAGACATGGTGTCCCTGATGAAGGGCTTGCGCGCCCACGACGCGCACAAGCCCTTTGCATTGCCGGCCAGCACCAGAGACCGCCTCCTATACCTCGCCCGTCGGCTCCAGGCACAGTCGAGGTCGTCGGGCGTCTTTAAGATCCAGACGCAGTTCTACGAGGTCGGCCTCTCCTGGGAGATGAGGGCCAAACGTCCTGGAGGCAATCTCCGTAGCACCTCCCGCGACATCCAAGAAATCGCCCAAAGCGTTGGGTACTCACGCCCCGAGCTCTTCGCCCCCATCTGACCATGGAAGTAATAACTGGTAAGCCTTCACGCTAATACATGTGCCGCTCATGCGTTCGGCATATGCTAACAACATGCCTAGCATCTGTCCTAGAACAAGAAATTCTGCTCGCCTTAACCACGCCTATCGACTCGACATTTAGACAACACTGTGGTGAGCATATGCAGTTTATTTACTAATCTCATGCTAATACTAACTTTTGCAGGCTATTTCGGCACACACCAGGATCGAGAGATCCTAGAGCCTAGAGACGCAGACTTTACGGCACTTGCTCTGCATACGTAAGGCATACGCTGACGATGTTAACCCTTAACGTTACACAGACCGAGGCAAACTAAGAACGCTAAAGCGAAGCCTCTAATCCCGTGGTTAAAGTTGCTCATGTTAAGCACCTCCTGCACAATAATACGAATGGAGGGTTAAACTGTTACTATAAAATGTGTCGACTTGATCTGGCCTTCCTCGCACCTGCAGATCGGGCTCTATTGCTCTGCTAGGTTGCGGATCAGAGCCTGATTATAACCAGGGCACTTGATCGCGCTTACCAATATGTCCGGAAAGAGAAGGAACAATTCCTTCTTTATGTCGATACACTATAGATTTAATTATAAATACCCCCCTTAACTATAATAGCATGATTCCTACCACGCCTGGTTGAAAATCGCATCTGCTCCTGCGGGGCCGAGATAACACGATTCCTACCATGCCTGCCCCTAGGTCCTCTTTAGACCGAGCGCGGTTAGAAAGGTACTATTTTGGTATCTCAGGTCCAGGGCGAGCTATTTCGCTATATACTAGGGTGTGTCTTCCGCCTCCTTAAAAGCTGCGTTCACAGTAGATATAAGCGCCAACCTAGGCGGCTTGAATGCAGAAAATACGTAGACGCTGCCTTACACAGCTTGCGTGTTCGCGTCGAGGAATGTGTCGAGGTGTTTCCATAGCATTTCCTCCTTCATGCTCATCCTCATTTGCGATAAAGTCTCGGCTGTCACCCCCTACAGACCCTTTATCGTCAGAGTCATGAGACACGCGGGGTCCTTATAGCCCCCAAGCAGGGTCTCTAGTGGAGCCTATTATAAGAATATAATACAGTTTAAGTGCAACATCGTATCTAGTAATGTGAACGCGTTGGTGAGTATCTAGGCGGTCTCGAGTGGAGTCTTGTCGTGCAGCGTAGCTTTCCACGCGATCTTCTGCCTCGAAGCTAGGCGAATAGCCTATGATACATGAGTTGCGAAGACCACAGTTCCAACAACATCGGAGAGCCAATTTCTGGAGACATGGAGCAGTCAAGGACATAGATCGCGGCTAGGCATCTCAACGGTGTCGGAAAGACACTCAGAGCAGCGAAGAACGCGACGGGCCGGGCCAGTACTGTCGATGTAGTAACTAAAGTCGTCGGCGCAAATTCGACACTTCTTGGCGACACGTAGCTTGTGGACGCTGTTGATACAACTTTATTCGATGGCCTGTTTGGCAGCCTCGGCGTTTCTTCCGATCTAGGCGGCACGCTTTGATGATGTCGGCCAAGTCATTTTCGAGCTTTCCGACTCTCTCAGCACACTTTCGCAGGATCCCCGTGAGAAACCCAAGCCCATCCGTGGACTCTAGGTCCCGAAAGGTTCCAGATGCCTCCAGCTCTGCCATATGGTCCACAGCTGTAGTAACCATAATATCGCAGAGTGACTGGTTGTCTGTCCCAGTCATGACGTGGTAGGCAAAAAAGCCCCAGGATACGGTACACCAACTCTCACGAAAGAATGACTCGATTCGCGAGGTCGCAAGCGCAGAAAGTTCCGGAATATTGCAGTGGACTCCGATAGCATTGACGTGAACATGGCATAGCAGAGTAGGGGTTTCGTGGGCCATCGATGCTGGTAGAATAACAGGAATCGCATCATCAAGACGGTTCTGAACGTTGTTAGACATTGCGAAACAGTACTGCGACCACGGGACTCACCAGCAGCGGGAAACGGTTCTACGATGGCTGTAGTTGACACGCCCGACACTGTAGTCGCCAACATAGAAGAATTCCATTATGCGCTGGACTGTAGCGATGCCAAAATCGCTGACCTCGATGGTGCCGGTGTCGGCCTCCTGCATAATGCGTTGGCGATGAGCTTGACACGAGAGGATAATCCTACTTGGGAAGTTCCAGTAAATATAACACTCATTCTAGATGACTGAGAGCAAATGATAGCTTTGTGCAGTGACGAGCATCCTCTCTCAACTCGGCTTGATCTAACACTGTCGCAGGGTCATTTGGTGCAGCTGCCCGGAACCCTCTCGGGGAACCAGGCGCCTCCAAAGGCGTACGATGATGCCAGCGAGGGACAGGTCCAGAGACAGGTCAAGAGACGGCGATTGCAGTAGTGAGGTTAGAGGAGATGGAGGAGGAGAGGATGGACGTCTGATTCGGTTCGGTGCCAGTGTTAGGGCTGGAAGGGGTGGTCAATTGAGTTGCGGTATGGTCTCTCAACATGTTTGACTCTTTCTCAGTGCCACGTGTGAATCAGATGCAAAGTGAGATCAGAGTAAGCGCCTAGCAACTGGATGTTTCGTACACCTCTCAGCCTAACCCCAGACACCATGTACCATCCCGCCCGAGCGCATCAACGAGAAGATGGTTACAGCACGTAGAAGCACGCCGTCGGAAATCAACGAGATATCGGAGCATTTAATTGTTGTTTAGGGACATTTGTAGCAGCTACAACAGAAGTAGGTTGCTGAATGGCGACGATGCTCGGTGCGGGGTTCACAATTACCCCCGCACCCTTCCTCACATCAACGTCTCTTAAGCTACCCGGCTCTAGACAGAGCTCATCTGAAGAACCTCCAAGAATATCTACTACGACGAGCCGTGTCGTTCTTCAGGAAAGCCGTTGACACGGCCGCTACCATCGGCCGAGTTGCGGACACGTACATCACGCGACTTCTCCGGGGCCAATGCCCAGTCTGCAACAATCTCAGCCCGCACGGCCACTTCGAGAGCTCCAACAAGTCGCTTGGCTTCTTTGACAACTCCAGCGTAGAGCAGCGGCGGGCGGTTCATTCGGGGGCAGTCTGGCTGTATCTAGAAGTCGAGGTCAAGGACGTGCTAAAAGCCGCCAGGGGGTATGCGCGTTCAGTCCCGCCTTGTCCATCGTGTCTGGTGTTGATGCATGCGCTCCGGCATTACTTCCCAGGATGGTACTGGCAACTCCTCGTTTATGCTGGCAATTCTTTGGGTGCATGCCATTAAGCTTCTGTTTTCACGGGTTTTGGAGCGACCAGGCCAAAGAGGGCCAGGTTTCCAAATCCGGATTCGACTCTCGGCTGGTTCCCGACAAAGAGCTGGAAATAACCTTGTTGCTCATCGAAGGGCAACCCGCAGTAGTGAGAACTTATACTTCATCACCCGGTATAACGGGCTCCTACATCTTCTCTATTGAGATAGCAGAAGTTCGAGGCAAGTAGTCTAACCCATAAGGTGTTCCGGCCCATCTAAGACTTCGCAGGCCATGAAGACAACCCCCCACATACCCTGCTCCCAGGCTGTGGTGGTTTTGCTAATCGGAGCGCAAGATCTGATGACCCCGCAGTGTGGAAGTTTATCCAGGACTGTGTGCAAGAGTGCAACGACCAGCATTCTCTGTGCCAGGCATATACATCTCCAGGACGCTTGCCAAAGAGGTTATTGGACGTCGGGTCGGACTCTGCTCTCCCTAGACTGTATGAAACGAAGCCGGAAGAGGAGGGCCTATACACTGCGCTCAGTCACTGCTGGGGTGAGGGGTACCCGCTCAGGACCTTGACTGATGATCTAGAACAGATGAAACGCAGCATCGACTTGGAGGATCTCGACGACACGTTCAAGGATGCTATCAAGGTCACAAGGAATCTAGGTCTCCAGTACATATGGATCGACGCGCTGTGCATCATCCAGGACAGCGAAGAGGGCTGGGACGAGCAGGCCGCGCAGATGGCTCACATTTACGAGGGCGCGTACGCCACTATCCTCACGGGATCCTCACCGGGGCCCCGGACACCCTTCTTACGCGAAAGGGATGCATCTTGGCAAAGCTGGAGCCTGCGGATCCCCCTGGGCGAAAACACCCATCAGTTTCGAATACGGCGCAAGGTGCTGCCCGTGGCTGAAATCCCATCTCGAGCCAGCTACGCAGAAACCGACTGGATCCTCCGGGCTGCGCAATTCTCGTCCCGGTCCGCACTTAAATGCACATGGGACGGCCCTCTCTACACACGTGCCTGGTGTTTCCAAGAACAATTACTGTCCAAAAGGCTAATTCATTTTGCTCCCGGGGCAGTCATTTGGGAGTGTCAGACACGCAGAAAGATCGAGGCGGAAGATGCTGTGGCCAAAGTGCCAGATGGCCATGCGCAACCCCGCATCGCGGCATCCAAGACAGTTGATGCCACGAGAGTATGGCTCAACGATGCCATGAACTACAGCCGCCGAGCCATGACTTTCCGCACCGACCGCCTCGTCGCGCTCTCCGGCGTTGCATCGTCCAAGGCCGAGACGACGGGTGACGGCTATCTAGCCGGACTGTGGGAGTCCTCTTTGTTCTGGGACCTGCTCTGGCACACCAGGCCTGGGGACGACATGGTCATGCCGGACCGATACATTGCGCCTTCGTGGTCGTGGGCAAGCGTCGGGGGCGCGGTTGTATGGAACCACCACGAACCGAGCAACATAATAGCCATTTACGCATCGGTGGTGAGTGCCGAGACCACTCCTCGATCTGCCGTCAGCCCGTTCGGAGACGTGGACGATGGTTTCGTGACAGTGCGGGGGCTCGCCATCGAAGCTCGCATCACGATGGACGAGAAGATGGCGGAGGAGGGAGACGTGCACGTCATCGGTAGATGGGAGGAAAAGGGCCAGGGACATTTCATCCTTCCGGACGTCAGGCTATACGAGGCCGATGGTCTACTGGAAACCGGGGACACGGTCAAAACGTACAGGCGGGCTGAGTCGGGTGAAGAGCCCGACCGGTATTTTGACACGGAGCAGGGCCATCTTCGCTACGGCATGGAGGTTACCATTCTCTGCTTCCTTTGCACCAAGGCCTTGGACATCGTTGGGCTGGTACTCGGAAGGTCGACGACTGTTCCTGGGGCATATGTCAGGCTCGCTCCAGTGTGGAAGTTGCCGGCTGAATATGCAAAGAGGGCAGTGAAAAGGGACTTCACCATCGTCTGAGTTGTGAGGGTATCGGGCGCAGGGGTTGCTGGCGAAGACAGATGTCAACACCAAGGCACAGGGTTCTGTTTACGACTTGGTACTTTTTTGAGATGGTCGCATTTCGGGATGTATGCCATATGCCTATACCGACCTCTGCTCTTGTCTTCTCTCCTCAAAGATAATCTTGCTGTTAATAATAGAACAGTCAAGGCATCAGGCATTAGATCAGGACTGCGTGAAAGCATTTGACGTGGTAAGCAGGGTAAGTTTATAGCCCGAATAGCACAACTCTTTTGAGATTCCATATGATGCAACCAGGTACCGAAGCGTTGTCATCCCATGTGCTAGTCACAATACCTACGTAATTGGTAAAACGAATCATGGTGAGTGACGTACAGAACATGATTTTAGCACAGTCATGATTGTTCATATTCCCTTGGCTGGAACTCCAAGACCTGATTCTCCCCCTCCACCATCCTCTCCCACCCACCTCCGACATCCACCGCTCACTCCTCATCGTCATTCCCATCGTTCCAGCTATCACCACGAAAGAAAAAACACAGACTAGAATCCTCTATCATCACATCAGTCTAGTCGCGCGAACTGACTCACCAACCGACACTCGCAAGCGGATCAGCACACGCACACGCACGCGCACACAAACAGACTTCTCGTTGAGTTACCAAGGTCTTGACGATGGACATCAAGGGGACTGGAAGCACTACGGCTGGGAACACTATGACTGGAACTATTAATGATGCCCTCCGTTCGGCCATAAAGCAGTCAGATTCTGGGCCCGGTGCTTGGGCCATCTGGATGAAGCGAACGGGGAGCTCTCTGTCGGACGAGGAATGGACCATGACGATGATTCTGGAATCAGGCACTCTCGCCGGTTTAGAGTGGCGCCTTGCGTTCAAGCAGAAGACGCCTGGAGCGAGGGTGCCCGGCACGACTACACAGGGCTCTCGACAGGATTCCGGGCAAGAGTCCAAGAGCAGCTGTCCTGATCCTGCTGCCTCGGCAGTCTTTACCATTCCGCCGCACTTGCATGCGGAAATGTACCCAGCGAACGAGGATACGCTCCCAGAGAGTGTACAGTTTAGATGTGTTCACACGGGACAGGACGAGCAAGGGCGGCAGACATTCACGGTTGTTGAGTCGTTCATTGGAGATGTCCCAGCACCCCAGTAGCTTGGGCGTATGGAATGACAGGGCTTGAAGGTGAAGGGCCGCCATAGTGACGATAGTTGGTCCGAGGGTCGGGTACTACGAACAAAACATGGCGTTGACTGACAGAGAGTCCTCCTTTGCACACACGGCATGAACTTCAAGTGATTACCAGCATGTTATTGAGTTGTAAAACTTGGTTGACATGAAAATAATTGAGGACTAAGTGAGAGGCCTGAGCTTGTTTTAGACCCCTTCTTAGAGGGCAACCCGACGACAGCGAAACAGAACTAGGTATCGAGTCTCCACCCCTTGCATCTGCTCCTGTTTCTTCTCCTTTCCTCCTCCGGCTCCTCTCTGTCTTCCAGGCCGGCGTAATACGCTGAGCCGGATGCTCCGGCAGCTCCGGTTGCTCCTCCCGAACCTCCGTGACCCGACCTGCGATTAAAAGCCACGGCCCATGCCCGTGGCCTTGATGACCGTCCCTTCCATCTCGCTGCGCATCTCTATACGCATCTCTGTACGCATCGCGGTACCCGTCTCGATACCCATCTCGATACCCATCCCCACGATGACCACCATGGCCCCCACCGCTTCCACGACTCTCGCCCCCACGGTTCTGGGGACCGAGGTCCGCACTAGACTGGGCTGGTTGCAGGTGGTGCACATCATAGTCTCGCTGCTCCATGAACCTGGGTCCACGGGGTGGTGTTGGAGCAGTCAACGAAACAGACTGCACGTTCGCAGGCGCTGGGGGCGCCACCCGAGCTGGACCGGCTGCAGGGACCTGAGCCGATGACGACGCGACTACAGATGTCGAGGCGACATCGGAAGCCTCGTCCTCATCCTCAGGGTCCTCCAGCATGGCCCGCTTCCGCTTCTGCGGCATGTAAGACCAGTCATACTGGTTCTCCTCATCCATGTTCGTGATGAGACGAGGTTTGTGAAGCCCGATGCTGTAGTCAACAATGTCGTCGCTCTTCGCCGCAGTGTCCTTCAAAAACTTTTGCACCACGCTCTGCACGAGTCCAACAGACGTCGTCGTCGAGACTCGCCGGCCGAATTTCTCTCTCCGGTCCACCGTTGCAGCAGCCACCTGGGCAACAGCACCTCCCATCTGGGTATGGTTTCCCTGCTGTGTGCCGTCACCCTGGTGCCCGCTGGTATCTGATCCACCTTGCTGACTCATGGCAAAGTTCTTGCCGTTGTTGAAAAGCGCGTGGTTGTGTGATTACGTGAAGGTGGTTGCGTGAGGCGGGTGAGGGTGAAAGAGTTAGGGTGAAGGTGAAAGTGAGAAGAAGAGAATATTCATGGCGAATCTCTAATTTGTTCCCGTTGCCAGCTATTGGCACCTGTAATGACCATGAACAGTGCAAACAGGTGCCAGCAGCTGGCTAGACCTGGTACACGTTTGCTCTTTCGTCACTTTGTCATCGCCCCTCACGTCCTGTGTTTGTTTTCTCTCTCGCTGTTAATCTTGCATCTCCCACAACTCGTCTTTTCTTCCCACATGCTAGACTTCCTGTGCAATGAGTGATTCAGAGGGACATCTCTACTCTAGCACTACCAAGTTACAGCAACAAGCCCAAGCCCAAGACAGGATGAATTGCGAATCAAGCGAAATCCCGGAGGACGTGGTGGAGCATGTCTGGAGCTGAATGAAATCCAGCTCTAAGGGCGGGTTCGGGTACGTCAAGGTCGGCGAGACATGGTTCCCTGTTCTCCGGGCTGCCGCGTTTATACGGGGCCTGAGAGCAAAGGTCCGCGTCGTGTACGCAGTCTTGACGGACATGGAGAAGGAGCTCATTGTGGACGAGCTTCGTGGGATGAGTATCAAGGTGGAGAGTGGGTTTGGCGAGGAGAACGTACTGACGGAGAGTGGGATCTGGGACTAGCGGCTTTTATCGTATCGGACGATTCAAAAATCTGCGTACCCATCAAGAAGCTCGGGCTCATTGTGGTGTGTAGGCTACGAAAGGCAACGGTGTTTGACCCGAAAACGAGCCACATCGTCACGACTCTCGTCGACCGTTCCGAAGCCGAAGTCCAACCCGCCATTGCACACGCCTACCTGTCCGACCTCCAAGACGTGGCCATCATGAGCAACACTCCCGCGACTACAGCCGTCCCGAAGTTGCCTCCTCGTCGTATTGAGAACGATCACTGCGAGGCCTGACCAAGTGCTTTGTCACCGACGTTGCCGTCTTCGCTACCTGTGTCACCCGTGTGTGGAGGGGAGGCTGGGCCGGCACGTGAGAGGCCAGCCGCAGGCTTCCGGGTCGCCTGCAACACATCACGCTGTCTCCCAGGACGGAGATGCTGATGAGGTTGCTGCCTCTGTTTGGGTACGAGTTTGGCCCGGCCGCTTTTCTGGCTGGCTTCGAAGGGGTGACCTCGAAGCCGGCCACGGTCGCTGCCGTGCGCATGGCTGCTGTAATGGCTTGCCAGGATAACAAGGTGCTTCACCAATTCGAGCTTCTTCAGTTCAGTGAGAATAACAATATGGGATTGAAGAGAATCATGAGGGATATGTCTCATGCCCTGGCCTCTTCATGCGAGCTTCCACAGCGTCTGCTTTGCCAGGGGACAATTTGGATCGCGTTGGCAGCATGGCACACGGGCGCGATGCAGCTCCATGGCTACACGATTGCGAAGGAGATGAGCAAGAAGGCCGACGCGGGCATTGACGATACCGTCGACGATAAAGATCTCCCCCCTTACGACATTGCTCCCGGTGGACGACTGAGAGGCCTTTTGCGTTTAAACATTGCCGATTGTCAGTGCGTCGGGCGCCTCGTCAGTCAATTGGAGGCTGTATTTGACATTGCGCCCCAGGACCCAGGCCTTGCGCCCTCGCAGCTACAAGCTCCAGCTTGAAATAGTAGAAATGGAGGCCAGCTGGCCCAGGTCCGTTCGCGCCGCCCGCTCCCGGCTTCCCAGTTGAATGTGAACCCTTCGAGATCCCTTTCCCCCCAGACCGCAACTGGGATGTGTGCTGGGTGTTAAACAAGAGGCGTTTAGTGTCAGGAGCTATATTATCACTGGCAGATACGGACGCGTTTCACACTCGATGGAACAGCTACTGCCGAGGGGATGGCCGTGAGGAGTCTGTCTAGATCAATTGGACCCAGGTATGTCAAATCAGTAGTTAAGTTTCTACACTCTACCGACGGTCCTCCTGCTCCGCCTCGTCTCACCCTCCAAGGTAGTCGACAGAACAGCCACGCTCAACTCAGGCAGCTCAAACTCAAAGGCACCGTCCTTGTTGGCCTCGAGAACTGTCTTGGTGCTGTCCACAATGTTGACGCCCGTGTGCGGGTCGTTGTACGCGTAGGGATCCTCGGCGTTGTTGGTGAGGACCGTCAGCTCGGCCTGCGCCCCGGCCTTGACGCCCTCGAAAGCGACCGTCACCGGCACGTCGGCGCCGTCGGTGGTGTTGTACGCGGCGCCCTTCCACACCAGCGTGCCGAGGTCCTCGTTGCTGCCCGCGACGTAAAACACCGGGTCGAACTCGGACGTGGCCGGCAGCACCGTGGTGATGGGGTGGCCCGCAAACAGCTCCCACACGTACCAGCTAGTCGACCGCGTGGTCAGGGCGGTGTCGGCAGCGAACTGCAGAATGGTCACGGCCCACTGCCACTGGTTCATGTTGCGCAGCACGGGGGCGTAAAAGGTGCCGGGGACGCGGTCGGCGTTGCGCTCGTAGCCGATCAGCGAGATGCTCTCGCCCACGGCGCCGATCCACCATGGGAACGGCATCAGGTCGCCGTCCCAGCCGATGCCGCCGTTGGGGTGCGCGGCCGCCACCTCGCCGACGATGTGGCCGACGTCGTTGTCAAAGCGGTCGAACTCGTCGACCAGGGCGTCGGGCGTGCGGTACGGGTGATAGTCGCCGATGCCGGGCGCGGGAATGTCGAAGCCGTCGGCATCCGAGGAGGCGCCCGAGGCGATGACGGTGATGTCGTCGTACTTTTCGGTGACGGCCTTGAGGAACAGCGGGTAGCGGTACTCTTTGTAGGAAGTCCAGCCGCCGGGGTATCCCGCGAGCCAGTCCTCGTTGCCAATCTCGACGTACTTGAGCTCAAACGGCTCCGGGTGGCCGAGCTCGGCGCGGACCTTGCCCCATTTGGAGTCGGCAGACCCTCGAATGAACTCAATCTCCTCGAGGCCCTCGTCGATGACGGCCTGGAAGTCTTCCTCGGGGGTGACCTCGCCGTCGAGGGAGAGGCCGGCCCAGATGCCGATGACAATGTTCAGGTCCATATCCTCGGCCCAGTACAGATACTCCATGAGACCGAGGCCATGGGTCTGCTGGTAGTCCCAGACGCCCTGGAAGCCGGGGCGGGTGCGCAGAGGGCCGAGGGAGTCTTTCCAGTTCCAGTACGTGGAGTGGGTGAGGCCTTCGAGCATGTTGCCGCCGGGGAATCTCAGGATGGTCTACAAATTAGGACAGTTCAACATTGTGTGGGAGGACGTACAGGGTGCAGTTCCTCGAGAGCCTCGGCAATGTCCTTTCGCAGACCGTTCTTGCGGTTCTTGTACGTGGGCGGGAACAGGCTGATGAGGTTAAAGTCTAGCGAAGCCGCGCCTCGGGGATCGAAGGTGATGGCAAACGTGTTGTTGCTGCTGGGCGCGTTCCTCGGCACCAGCTCAAACTCGTGCTCGACCCAGTCATTGGCCACGGCATGCGACTTGACCTTGACGGAGCCAAACACGTCGTCGGTCAAGTTGGACCGCAGCTCGGCAGTAAAGTAGCCCTTGTAGGCGCCGCGGACCCAGAACGAGCCCGTGTACTTTTGACGCTTGACGTCCATGCCCCAGTAGCCCTCGTTTTGCAAGCCGACGCGCCTATTGCCGGACGGTTTAGTGGCCTTGACGGTGACGGAGACGGGGAGCGCGTCGGAGAGAGGCGCGAGACGACTGAGGGAGAGATTGGCGGCGTTGACGGGGCGCCAGCCGTCCAGGGACACGGGGTAGTTGGCGCTATACTGAAAGGCTCGGTTGCGGATCAGTTCGGCGTAGATGCCTCCGTCGCCCGAGTTGTTGATGTCCTGGTCTGTCAGTGATGTCCAAGTTAGGCTAGGGTGCTTGGCTACCTCGTGTAAGAAGCCATAGTGATAGCCGCCGGTGTGGTTACCACCAGACGACTCGACGGAAATGTCAACTGCAGCGGTGGCGACGATCTGGAATGCCACAAAGGCCGTCTTGAAGGAAACCATTGTCGATTGCAGCTTGCCTGAGCTGTCAAGTCAAACAACCTGGGCGTCTTCAGCTTTATACGCAGCAGGACTGACATGCTCGCGGCGCCATCCCGAAGAAGCTCTTCCCCGTCAATGCATGACCCACGAGACGGCAAAACTCGACAACATAGCCGTCGTATATCGGCAGCCCGACGTGGCGTCATGGCGACAACGGGCAGGGATGATCTCCGTGGCCGAACCTAAACACCCAGGAAACCACGGGATTCGTGCGGAAGCAAAGGCTATAGGACGTGCAGGGATGGCGAAGCTATACAGGAGATGCGGGGCAACTTTGCGGGGAAACGGTCCAGGGTGTACGGCTTTCTAGGGGGTCTCTGGCCGGGGAGGCGAGTCCGATTCGAGCGCTTCGTGGAGGGGTTGAGAGCGGAGGCTGGATGAGGTGAGGAAAGCGTGATTGAGAGGTTTATGTCGACTCGCTGCATCAAGCATGACTTTCTGTCAAGGTGCGGCGTCTCGTGATGCAATGCAAAAGTCGTTCCTGCGTTTATGAGTTGTCACTTTCTTGGGGATTCGGTTGGGTAGTCTTGCTTGGCTGGTCTAGGGTAGTATTGTTGTAGATGAGACGGGTCAGGTTGAGGGATTCACATGATTAGACTGAAGAATATTGGCCGCACTGGTAGTCCATCGCAAGTTCTGGTTGTCGTTTCTTGGAAATTTAGTTGAGCGGAAATCAGTCATAATCAGATAGCAAGTCCGTCCTTCCTTCCGTCAGTCAACCAACAAGCAAACAACAGGGAAGCGGTCAAAGTCGTGTTAGCCGGCCATCTCTAATCTTCAACAGGATCGAGCGTAGCGAGGAGGGCTCAACGCAGTGGCCCCCGGAGGGGCCCCGGAAGTACTGGTTTAGGGTGGAGGTGATTGAATCTGGCTGTCGATGTTGCGGTGCTCCAGCCACGCAGACATGTATCGAGCAACGGCCGTCGCGCCGGGGCGGACAGGACCCAGCGACGGGGTGGCCGAGATCTGTGCGAGTGTCTGTGTGAGGACGACGGGGTCGTCGCTGGACACGCTGAGAGGGACGGTGTACTCTCTGTTGCGCTCGGTGCAGAGGAGAACTACCACGGAGTCTTGGGTGAGCCCCAGGGCCGCCTTGTCCGATGGCGTCAACCGCCGGAGAGCAGCAAGCGGTGCAGCACCGCAAGGCCCGGCGGAGATGGCGAGAGACTCCAGGTACAGGGACGCCTCGTGGGCCTCGTAGTCTGACACGGTGACGCTGGCGTCCACGCCCGCCTTGAGAAGCGGCCAGGCAATGGTCGACGGAGTGCCGCAGTCCAGCCCAGCCATGATGGTCGGCGTCGTCTGTACCGGAGTCAGCTCGCCGCGCTGGAAGCTCTTCCACATGCAGGCGGCCGTGTCGGGCTCCACGGTCATGACGGCGGTGGCGCTGTCAGGTCTCTTAAAATGGGAGACGACGGCCTGGGCAAAGGAACCGACGCCGACGGGCGCGATGACGAGGTCTGCGCTGAGCTGTTGATCGACTTCGCGCAGCATGGTGAGGTAGCCGTCGACAATCCACTGTCCAGTTAGCAATGTTTGACGAGATGCATCTGCCTTACCTGGGGAAGATCTCGATAGTCGCCAAAGGCAGAGTCCTGGATCAGAATGCCGTGCTTCGAGGCGGCGTACGCTTCGAGGACGGCTTCGTCGTACGTCCCGGACGAGACGACAACGGTTGCGCCCTCGGAGCAGATCAGGTCAATGGTGCTTGCTTCCATGGTGGCCGGAACATGGATCTCTGTAGAAACGGAAAAGATGGCACCCATGCGCGCGACGGCCCGTCCGTGGTTTCCATCCGTTGCAGCATACAGCGAGATGGTGTGCGGACGGATGGCCTGTTTGACCGTTTCGATGTCTGAATCGGCCGGAAGACCCAGCTGCTGCGTGATGGCGCGGAACGTTCCCCAAGACGCGCCGAGGATCTTAAACGACGGCATGCCGAAGCGGTTGCCTTCGTTTTTGAGATGCACAGCGCCGACACCAATCTCCTTTGCGACGGCATCGAGGCTGACCAGATCGGTAGGCCGGTAGCCTGGCATCTGCTTGTGGAACCTGTCCACGAGGTCGTCGGATGACGGAGGGGCAGTCCATGAGCGTGCCTCTGGGTTGTAGTAAACAGGACGGGCCATGGGGCTAAAGGTAGACATCGTGGAGGACACTGTTCCCATAATCCTCGACCTCTTATACGCGGTCAATGTGCGCAGTGATCCGCGTTGCTCATGCTATTCGTACTAATGTAAGAAAGACGTCTGGATGCAACCTGGACTATTCCTCTTCTATCGGCTGATCTGACTAAGCTAAAGAGTCACGCCAACCTCAACTTCACGATAAGCCATAACTGACAACCACCATGGACCTCTCACTGGACGATCTGCTGTTCTCCGTCGGCGATGACTCGGCCATGGCCGTGCCGTACGACGACTTTGTTCCTCAGTCTCGCAGCCCGCCCAACGGACTCGGCATCGACTGGCAGGCCAGCTTCGACGCTGCGAGTGCAGCTCCCCACGATGACGACTTTTCCTTCCTGCAGCCCGAGATGGACGCGGCTCCGCAGACTCCCGCCGTGACGGCAATCGACGAGTTCTTCATCAAGAACGGCGCCCACAGACCGGCGGCGCCCTGCGCGCATTGTCGCCGCCGCCGCCTGCAGTGCCTCGTGCTCCAGACCACGGCCGTCAACCCCAACCCCACCAAGTCGTGCTCCAGCTGCGTCGCCCTGTTCCGCGAGTGCAGCCTCTCCGGCCGCGAGAAGCGCGACCACTCGTACTTTGAGACGTCGATGCCCGTCATCGGGCGCCTCCACGGCGTCAGCGAGGGCGCGCTGGAGCCGCTCGAGGGGCTGGAGCCACTTGAGGGGTCGCAGCCGGAACCCTCGCTGTCGAGCAAGCGCGCCAACACGCGGTCGGTACGCAAGACGCGGGTCCTCCGCAACTGGTTCGCGACGCACCTCGACCATCCGTACCCGTCCGAGGAGGAAAAGGTCGCCCTCGTGCAACAGTCGGGGTTGAGCAAGTCGCAGGTCATCAACTGGTTCGCCAACTCGCGCCGCCGCCATCGTCTATCCGCCCATTCCCAAAGCAACCAGAGCCGGATGTTCCCCCAGGGATCGCCGATGCCGTATCAGATGGGCATGTCGCCGATGGAGCGTTGGCGGAGCTCGCCGCCGGAGGAGGACCCAGCTTCGGCGTCTGCCATTGAGAGCGCGCTTTCCACCCGCTCCAGCAGTCGGTCGGAGAACTACGACGTCGGCTTCCTGGACGGCCCTGGGTCCTCTGCAAGCACAGAGTCGCTGTTCTACCCTCCCGGCTACAACTCGTCCAACTCGGCGTCCTCCTGCCACTCCTACCACATCGAGCCTACGTTCTCCCGTTCCAGCTCAACCGGCGACCGGCCCAGCTCACGATCGAAATCCAAGTTCCAGGCTTTCCAGTGCACCTTTTGCCGGCAGAGCTACAAGAAAAAGTACGACTGGGTCCGCCACGAACGGTCCATCCACCTCCCCGGGCTCGACTCCTGGATCTGCTCCACGCCCGTTCCGCCCGACCAGTCGTACCTGGTGTGGTGCGTCAACTCCAGCAACCCGCAATGCGTCTTCTGCGGCCAAGACTCGCCCAGCGACGACCACATCGCCTCGCACGAGTTCGACGCCTGCGCCGAGCGCCCCGTGGCCGAGCGCAAGTTCACCCGCAAGGACCACCTGTGGCAGCACCTGGCCAAGTTCCACCGGTGCCGCAAGTGGGACGGGTTCAAGCCGGACCTGAGCCTGCTGCAGCACCGACAGGACGTTGTGTATAGCCGGTGCGGATTCTGCGGGGCAGCGTTAGAGAGCTGGGACGAGCGGATGGACCACGTTGCGGCGCATTTCCGCGCTGGCATGACCATGGAGAGTTGGGCCGGGGGGTGTGGGATCGACGCCAAGGACCAGGGTTGATTATGAGTTTGACTGAAGTGTTACTAGACGTGTTATCTTGTGTCGAAAACTTGGTTACCAAAGTCTTATTGACAACCCTAGTTGCAAGTCTGAGCCGATATCTAGTCTCCGAGGTCAACTTGCAGCTCTCGGGTTGCCAGTCCTCAAGTGTAGTCCCTAGGCTCAGTCCTCGAGCGCAGGTCCAAAGATTTAGTTGCTGACCTCAGATCCTTCAGTAGTTGTAGTGCCACTGCAGCTAAGTTCCAGTCATCGAAGACCAGCCACTTGTGTTATTAAGGCTTAGCAACGCCTAGTCCCTGAGGATCAGCTTCGTCCCTTAACTCCAAACCCAGTCGTTCAGCCAGGTACACAACGGATCTAGCATCAAAGCGAAATCGTTGTGGAAGAAGGATGCAAATAATAGAGCCCTCAATCATTGTTCTCAATGACCCTCCGCTCACAAACGATGCCCACTCAAAGGCATCCTGCTCAAAACGCTAGTTGGCTGATCTATTCATCCCGTGACCCTGAATAGCCAAGGCGCCTTCCCAATCGGAATCATTCTATTCAGGCTGAGTGATCTTGACAGCTGGCAGAGGCCGGGAGTGATATGGAGTGGCCCAGAATACCTATAAAAACCCTGCACTAAAGTCTCTTCTTATATTGTGACACACACACCTACACACCTACAGTATCTTCTCTCTTTCGTCTATCAACAGACGTCACAGAGTCCATCTCTCTCTGTCTCTGTCTCTGTCTCTGTCTGTCATTGTCTGTCACTCACACAAATGCACATGCACTCGCACGCACGCACACGCACTCTCTCGCAAAAATCTCTGTCTGCCTCTCTGAGACTTGAGCCACAAGTAAATCCGCACTTCTTACATCTAGACTATGTTGGCACCCACACTAACACTATCATAAAAACACGCTTACTATCTGCCTGCACGCACTATGAACTCTGCACACTCTGCACACTCTGCATGCACACAAACAGGTACGCACCCAGGTCAACTTCCATTTATACTCGTACTTATGCTCACCCTCTCACAGACGCGTCACACGTACACAATGCGCTTTTGCTCCCTCACATCAAAACACAAAAGAACACACCAACCAAGAAAAACCCACAAAGGTATACATCCTGTCATTCACTAGTTTCTCAGCCTTGCTCACATTTCTCAAGACCATACCACTGGCACCTAAGGCAGTATTGGGAGGAAGATGGAAATGGCAGGAAGCTGGACAAGGGACGCAGTGACCGACCTACTTGCAAGAGTAGCAGAGTCGCACTCTCACAGGTAGACAGGGACGCAGTGACTGATGCACTCGGAAGAGTGTCAGGAGTCGCACTCCGAAAATTGGACAAGGGACGCAGTGACCGAAGCTATTCGCACGCGTGGCAGAGTCGCACTCCCAGTTGTAGGGTTGGACATTGGAAAGGGTTAGAAAAGGCTGAAACTGGCAAGGAAAGTATGGATCATTGGCAAGGGAAAAAGAGTTGGATCATCAGGCAAGGCTGGGCATGGCTTATCCCAAGTGACAAGTTGATCACAAACTGCGCATCTCCTGGCCTGTGACGTACTCATGCGGAGCTTTCTTACGCTGTCTCTGTTTCTCAAGTTTCATGAGTCATGGCTTCTTGTTCTCAAGTTCATAATGTTCTATCCAAACCAACTGTAATATCTTAATCTGTATCCAATTCGTATTCATGTTATCGTATGCTCGACATGCTACCATCCTACTCTTACTACCATGCGCCCGTCTATGTCGTCCCAACGCCAGGAAATGACCGTCTCGCTATAGCTTCTCCTGGGGAATGTGACCGGCGACGGTGCTCAGCGCGGCAAGGTTGACTTCGCTCAGTCGCTCGGCCGCACCTGGACCGTCGACTCCGGCGAGGAGCGCCACGCACTCCACCACGTCCTCGGGTTCCAGCAGATGCGACTTGGCCAGCGTGACCTTGGTGCTCGCGCCGATGGTCACGGTAAAGGTGTGATTGTTGTCCAGCACGGGCCCGGATGCGGCGTTGAGGCTGCGGAACATGTCCTCGTCGGTAAAGTCGTCGCCCATGCAGAGCGCAAACTCGACGGGTCCGGGCACCAGGTCGCCGTCGGTCTTGGTCGCGTTGGGGCTGTGGTACATGGCAATGAGGCGCTTGGCAATCTCGCCCTTGTTGATAAAGGTAGGGCGGACTTCGATGTTAGCCTTTCCAGGCATCACCTCGACATCCCACTTGAGCCCGACGGTATTCTCCAGCTCCTTGTGGCACTCTCGCGCCATGTGAAGGCCCTGCTCGGGATTGGCAAGGCGGTAATGCCAGGTCAGCGCGCATCGTTTCCGCTCGATGAAGGATCCTGCCAGTGTTAGTGGTGAAAGGATGAGGATCGCGGGATCTTACCTGGGACTTTATCCGTATATCTCTGGAAAACCTCCATGACCTCGGCCTGCCATCCCATGTCAAAGGTCTCGGCCAGGTTCTCCCAGTGGTCGGCGCCGGGGTTCTTCATGAAGCTGCCGTGCTCGGCGGAGAATCCCAGCTGGGAAATGTGCCCCAGGTGCTGCTTCAGGAAATCTTGGTCTCGGCCTGAGATGATCCACACCGAGTTCCGCGGGTCGGCTGCCAGCAATTTCAGAGTGCGGATGAGGCGCTCCGAGGGCACGGCGGCGCTGGGCTCTCGGACGATCGGGGTGAGGGTGCCGTCGTAGTCGAACATGAAGAGTCGCTTGCCGGCGGACTGGTACTGGGAGAGGAGAAAGGCACGGTCCAGCAGGGGGGTCGAGTTCGCCGTGGTGGTGTCCCCGAGCACGTTGTATACCTTGCGGATGAACTTGTTGGTCCACGACTGGACGTTGTGCTCGGTAACGTGCCGGTACAGGCTGGTCTGCATCTCGGCACGCTTATCGTCCGACATGACGAGGGCTGCGTTGATCTTTTCGGCCACGCCGCTGAGATCCCAGGGGTTGATGTGGATGGCGTCGCTGAGACTGCCGGCGGTACCGCTAAACTCGGACAGAATCAGAGGGCCGTGTCCCTCCTTTTGACAGACAATGTACTCCAGGCTGGTCGTGTTCATGCCGTCTCGGACAGAGGTAATCAGTCCAATGTCGCCCGCCCGCAGCAGCGCAAAGTATTCGTCCTGGTCGAGGTATTGGGGGTAGTGTTGCACGGGAGAGAATCCCAGGCTTCCGTGCATGCCGTTGATGAGCATGACCAGCTCGTTGACGCGGGAGGCAACCTTGTTGTCCGGGTCTTGCTTTTCGGCCTCGACGCTGATGGGAGACGTGACCTGGATGAGCACAACCTTTTCGCGCCACTCGGGGTACATCTCCAGGAAGCGCTCGAAAGCCTGCAGCTTCTGGGCGACACCCCTGACACTGTCCAGACGGTCGCGGCCGACGATGATCTTCTTGCCCTGGTACAGCTTCTTGAGAGCGTCGTACTTTTCCTGGACGGCGTGGGTCCAGGCAAAGTTTTCGACCTTGGCGGCGTCGATGCCGATGGGAAAGACTCCGACCTGCACGCGGGTGCCGTACGCATCGATTCCGAGAGTGTCGGAGGGAAAGCCGAGGATGCGCGTGCAACAGCTCAGGAAATGGCGGGAGTAGCTGTAGGACTGGAAGCCGATGAGGTTGGAGCCGAGGACGCCTTCGAGGACCTCCTTGCGTCGGGGGAGACAGCGCAGGAACTCGCTGCTAGGGAAAGGCGAGTGGAGGAAAAAGGAAATGTACATGTTGGGGACTCGCTGACGCAGCATGCTCGGCAGAAGCATGAGGAAGTAGTCGTGGATGACAACAATGTCGCCGGGCTTGTAGATTTCGATAATCTTGTTGGCAAACTTTTGGTTCATGCGGTAGTAGTCGGCCCATTGAACACGCTCCGCTCGGCCGTCGGTAGGCTCATGCTGCTTGTAGTGTAGCAGAGTGTACAGGTCGTACTCGGCGTAGCGGCGCCAGCGAGCCTGATCCTTGAGGAGGATGCCGTCGTCGGTGGCTTCGGACTCGTCGGCGAGCCAGACGGGAAAGGTGCGGATGGTTTTGTTGTGGGACAGGCGGTACTCGAGGCGTTGCTGGTCCTCGCGGGGGATCCAGAGCCCATCGACGGGAATTGGCTCTGGAGCTCTGGTGTTGGCATCGACAGGGACGGGGGCAGAGAGGGCATTGAGAGAGGAAACGCCGAGAGTGTTGGGGGCGGGCGTCGCGGGAGAGGGAGTGTCTCCGCCCACAGGGGCCTCGATTTCGCCAGTCCAGGCGACGACGGTGTGACTCCATGGCGTGGCGTCAGAGGAGAGGTAGGCAAAGGAGTCGAGGAGAGCGGATTGACCACGACGAGGTTTGAGATCCTGACGGTGTTAGTATACGGATAAGAGCGATGATGCAGTCCTCCGAGGCGGGGGTAGAAGAGGGGTAGAACAAGACTCACCCAGTCGCCGCCCTTGCGATAGGTGAAAGAGTGCGGGGTGTTGAAGGTGGCCGAGATGATGTTGCCGGTCAGGGCCAAGTCGGGATTGGCAGCGCGGATCTCCGAAAGCGACTCGCGACGGCGCATGGCATGACTGGCGGCGGTGGTGTTGGTGGTGGTGGTGGTGTTGGTGGTGGTGGTGCTATTGGTGGCGGTGTCGGTGACGGTGCTGGGACTGGTGCCGGAGGGAAGAGACGAAGACGACTCCATCTTGGCTGAGCTGTCGGCCGGCGTCGGCGTCAATCGAGTCGTGGACGAGGCGGAGGAGTCGCAAATGCGGCCGCGGGCGTCGGCCTCTGGAGGCGGACGAGGGGAGAAGTCGGCGCCGTGGTCGAGGGAGAGAGGGGCGGCGGTAGAGATGATGGAGCGGGGGGGCCAGGTGCAGGGCAGTTGCTGTCGATTGAGGTTCTCGCCGGCGGACGCAAAAGTCGTCGTGACGGAGGATAAAGGAGGTAAAGACGAAGATGAGGAGCAAGCGGGAAAAACGGTGACGTTGTTCGCGTTCGCTGTGGTGACGGCGTCGACGGCGTCGAAACCAGGGCCGGAGCCAGAACCAGAGGGAGACTCAGCGCCGGTGCCACCGCTATTAGCACCATCTGGAGCTTGAGGACTAGTCGGCCCGGGCGGTTTCGGCGAGTTTTTGCGCTGTCTCTGGCGCCGCCGCCACGGCAGCAGCTTATCCAGGTACCTGTGGCTGCTGTGGTGCATGACTTTGGCACCCGGTGTCTTGCCGGAATGGGATGCTGGGACTGCGAGACGGGATACGAGAGATCAAGAGGAATTGGATTAAATAATAAGGAGCGGATAGTGAGGAGCGGTCTTAATATTCATCGGCGTCCTGCACTCTACCTTGACGGACATTAACCATCACACATCAGATCAGACAATCAACCGGCACAGATAAAAGGCAAGGGCCGATTGAGCCCACAGGGAGACAATGCCGACGATCAGGTACCGGCAGTCACTCAATGGCTGCGCTCAAACAAGCGGTGGGACCAATGCGAGTTTCCTCTTGTATTCTACAGAAATCATCCATCACGGGTTTCCAATAGCTACGGTATATCTCCGAGAAGAGTCGCCGCGTCAAGTCATGCTTGGCCCAGTTGTCACCATCGTCGTATGTTTTGAGCTTCCATGTGATCCAAGTCCATGGCAGGGATGACATGAGCGTGGTATGGCGGGGGAGGGGCAATTCTAAGCACTGATAAAGGTTGATGAAGTAGCACTGGCAGCGTAATTCGACCAACCAATACCTACATGAAACCATGATCCCATACCCACAATACCATAATCCTGGACATGCCTCGATGCGACCACCCCAAAACTTTGTACTCAGATGCAAAACCAGGCATTCAAAGCACAAAGTCGACATTCTCACACTCTTTTCAAGTTGCATCCTTTCGTGGTGAAGTGGAACTCTCACACTAAAAAGACGGTGAGGACGCTCACCTGAAAAAGCATTGGATGGTACGGCGTATCCAGGGTTATCCGCAAGCGAGCACTTAGGTCTACCCAGTGCTTAACAAGTGCGGCGGTACTTGATGCTTGCTGGTTCCCGTGCATGCAGCCGCTCTAGCAGGAGTCTACGAATCCTCCCGGCGGATGTCTGGCAGGCCTGTTGAACCCGGTTAATTCGAGTGCGTACTCTTGTTAGTCGGAATCCGATGGCAAGTCGATGTAACCTCACCGTAGTGGACAGCCGGAGCTTCTGGTGCGAATCAAGCCCGGCACTAATTGTCCAAAATCACCCACTGAACACTACTTGAGTATCCGCTACTCTGTAGTAGAGCTGCTCGATATGCGGTACCGGCCTAAGCACCGGAGATGCACCGGGTCAACTCCCGGACGGTGTGAATCTCCCGTTCTCGTAGCTCCCCACTCTCAACCCCCACCTCCCGAAAGCAGACAAATACCTGTCATTTTCCACTCTGGCACATATCTATCCACCGAGTCGAACCGCCAAACGTGGGCGTCAGATCAGATTCCATGGCGTCCTTTTCATGTGCGTGTCTATCTCGCGTGGATGGCCTGCATCTCATGTGGCTGCAGCACAACGCCTGAGCCATTTTTGTCCTGATCTTCCTGTTGGTCTTTCGGAGCCGCAAACCTAGACGTTGTGGTCATGCATATGCGTTCCCAAGCGATCCTATCCGCGTTGCCATCTAGCTTCCGTTGCTTGTCTTCTGTATTCCTAGTTCTCCAGTCTGCCGTCCATGTTCCCTAGGCAATCTTTCTACGATCCTAACCACCGCAGCAACCATCGCTTGGGTTAACCCCAGGCAAGACTCAGCAATCATTCTCCACTCATGATAAATCGGACGTCTTGTCGCGATTGTCTCCGGAGGTCTCGATTCAGTCCATCATTCCTTTCACTAGCCTAAACTTGGGGCTGTCGGGCCGCCTTTCCGTCAGTCGAGACATGCAGTCCCAAAGACGACTACCGACTCGACAGTCATCTTCATGTCGTCAACCCACCACGGGGCACAATGGAATGTGAATTGCCTCTTCCCCACCGCACGCCGAAACGGGAAAGCCCTTGACCATGAATCCGCCCGGCTTCATCCCGCCGGTCTTGGGACCTAACCATGTCAATCACACCTCATCTACCAATGCAACCTAGTTCGATAAGTCACCACAACTGATCCAATGCCAAGCCTAGATTATCCCACGTGGCCTTCACTTTCTAGAGGTGAAGCTCGATCGGGAGCTAGAGCAAAAGCTACGTAACAGCTGAGCTCGGACAAAGCGTACAGTTGAGGCTCAAACATTCACTTGATCCCCAATTGCATATCGATACAACGTAGTCGGGTCTTGAGCTTTGTGTATCTTACACTTACAATGTATCAGCCTGTATCAACTTGTCGGACTCGTCTCCCAAGCTCACAATGCCAAACTGAACACTGCCTTGTTCATCCGTTCCTCTACCCAAAGCCGAGAATATCCAGTGATAACCTAAACAATCCTGTCCGCCTGCCTGCCAAAAAGCCCATGTAATCAACGCCAGATAATGCCAATAGTCTCCCTCCCGCTCAATCCTCCTTCGACAAGCCCGCGCCGGTGGCGCTTATCCCGGAAAACGGGCACACACCCGCTGAGGGTACGCCGCCCGGGTGGGCCTCCGGGTCGCCGGCCTCGGACTCGGACTCGCTCGCACCCTCGCCGATGATGCGCTTGCCGTGCAGGTAACCTTCGCGCTCAATCTCAATGTCGGAGTCGTTGACAAACTCGTCGCGCTCCTTGACGTGCCATTTAGCCATCAGGTCGTTTTGGATCCAGATGACTTTGTTGAGGGCCTTGACAAGCGCCGTCTTGCGTTGGATGTGGAGTCGGGGGTGCGAGAGGATGGCTTCGGTCATGATGTCCTGGATGAAGCCGAGGCAGACTCCCAGGTGGACGTATTCGATGTGGAGGGGGTGCTTGCGGCCCAGGCCAACGTGCATCATTCTGAAAGGTTAGCAAGATTCGACCCGAGTTCAAAAACCAACTTACCCAACCTTGTCTAGGTACTCCCAAAACTCCATCTTGCTGGGATCCGAACACAGCTTGGTTAGGTACGCACGCAGGAACATCTTGCGGTGCAGAATCTGGGGGCTGTTCTCGTCGGGCACATCATCGAGCGGGCCCTCAAACGAGGTGCTCCGGGTGGTGAAGGCGCGTGCCGTGATATCGTACTGGAGGAGCTTCTTGTAGACAATGTTGACGACGGCGGGGATGAGTGCTTTGACGTATTTGGAGCCGGTGATGAGGGCCTCGATGTCGCCTGTCAGATGTCAGTTCGTTCGGACCGGTTGGGAACCTCAAGGCATTCTTCTGGACCACTGGAGGCACCTACGGCTGGAGAAATCAAGGAATGAGTGAAGGTACATGACGCGGGCCTCGAGGTTGGTGTAGAGATCCTCGCGATCAATGTGCTTCATGGGTCGTGACGTCGCCATTTTGAGATGTGTTTGTTCCTTGGAATGAGTCGGTTCGGATGTTCAGAATGGTTCGCTACTCAGTTCGCTCAATGGAATTTCGCGGGAGAAATTGCAGATGGAGAGTTGAAGATCACGCAGACGAAGATCACGCAGACACCAGACCAAATTGCTATGACAGCTCATGCAGCAAACGCAGCACGCACACACCCAGTATTTAATCCATGGCGTCCTGCTCCCGACTCTCGCCTCGCTCCGCGGCCTCCAAGCTGAGCCCATCACGCCAGGTCGCCAACATCAGACCATCGCCTGATGAGTGGGGGCGTCCTATGGTCCGTGAGACTACGGTGCCCGGCGTGAGTGCCCGGCCACACCCGACGACGGGTGGGAAAGGTGAATTGGATGTTTGCTTCTGACTAACCTACGTGTGGCTGTTCTGGACCGGCCGCAGTGGCAGTGGTTGAAGAAAATATGCCATCCCGTGGGATTGACGGGGTCCATCTCTGTCGTCATCATGCCGGCTGAAAGAAATCAAACTGCGGGGATTGGATTCTGCTGTGGGGTCAAGCAGCGTGATGGAATCACAAGCCATTTGATTGGGCAGGGCGTTGCAGCACATCTCGGGATCTGCGGATACAGGAACATGCAGAACGCTCGGCCGGGCACGCGACTGCGATCGAGACTCGATTCTAGATTCTGGCACGGCAAAAGCTGTTGGACATTTAAAAGCCCATGTCTGTTGCGTGTCGTGTAAGCCAGACTAAAATAGCCCGGGGCCGTCCAGCCTAAGTACCAGCTGCGGAACAAGTCATCCCCGCTGATACTCCTTAACCGCAAGAGATCACGCCTGATCATGGTATTCTGCCGCAAGGACTAGTTCCAAACCAGCTCCCGGATTGGCGTGCCTGCTCCTAGCATTCAAACGGCCATTAGCTAGGGCCGTTCCGACCCTGGAGTCTTCAAGTTTAGAAGCATAAATTTTTATCGGCGGATTGATATCTGAGTTGCGAGGACCAGCACAGTGTCGTTACCCGAGTGCCCTTTGCCCTCTGTCTCAACTGCCGCCATGGACAAGGTACTACTACTAGGATTCATGTAGGATCTTAAAATACTATTTTAAAAGTAGTACATTGGAAGTAACGGAGCTGCGTCGCATCTAAAAGCCGAAACCTTAACCTATCCACGTGATCCGCAGCACGTGACTTTCAACTCAACTTCCTCTCCACCTGGGGCCTCGTCGGCTTCACCTCGCTTCAACACCCTTCTCACCCGGGAATCCGCCGATAATTTGCCATCGCCAACTCCAGCCATCATTCGCGTCCAGCCGCTGACCCAGAATCCCGCTACTGCGCCCGCCCCGGCTCCGTGCTCGGTCCCCGGCTACTCGGAGGAGCTTCGGACTCCCTCGCCATCATGTCGGGCTCACCTCCCCCGACTTCTCCCCACACCACCGCCCACGCCTACGCCAGCAACGGCCTCGAGATCCTCCAGGCCGCCAGCGATGCCGCCCACGCGATCCATAATCCTCAGGCCCTTCAGCATGCTGCCGCTGCTGTTGCGGCCGCCGAGGCCATCCAGCAGTCGCCCAACTCGGTCGGCTTGCCCCCTCACCCGGACATGACGGGCCATCTCATGCCCGGTCCCGACGGCGTCATGCGGGATCCGACCGTCAACCCCAAGTTGACGCGCCTGCGACGCGCCTGTGATATGTGCAGCATGCGCAAGGTCAAGTGCGACGGTAAGGATGAGATGCCGTCATTCCCTACGTGAAGCTTACGAGTCTAGATACTGATGTCCCCTGCCGTCCCTGCCGCGAGCTCGGCGTCGAGTGTACCTACAACCGCGAGACGAAGCGTCGTGGGCCCCCAAACAAGCATGCCGAAGCTGCAAAGGCGGCCAAGCGTGCCCGCGTCGACGTGAACATGACCCCTCCGGCCATTTACAATGTCAATGTGTCGCCTTCCCCCCAGACCGCCGCCAAGACGCTCATGAACATCTCCACCGATGGCGTCCTTGATGCCGAGTCGATCGCCCCGATGCCTGTCCTGGAGCTCCTCGTCGACGACTTCTTCACCTACATCCACCCCCTCGCACCGTTTCCTCACGAGCCCACCTTCCGCCAGTCGTTTGCCAACCGAGAGGACCGCAACAGGCCCGAGTTTCTTGGACTGCTGGCTAGCATGATCTGCGCCCTGGTTGCGTCGTTCCCACGCAGTGCTAGGGAGCACTTAAAGGCTCAGCACAGCACCCACCTCTTCCCTCGAGCCATCGTCATGATTGAGAAGTGTCGTGATATTGCGCTGCTCACCCGGGGTAGCAAGTGGCAGCTGAAGCAGCCCAAGACGCTGGACGATGCCGCCACCAGCTACTTCCTGGGCCTCTCCTCGGGATACACCCATCAGTGGAATGCCTCTGGCCAGTTCATGGCCGAGACGTTGACTCTGGTGCGTGAATTGGGATTCAACCGCCCCAAACACGCTGGTGATCTGCCGACATTTGGCAACGACAACTGCTCGCCGGATCCGCTCCCTTTCAACCACGTCAAGGATCAAATTGGCAAGCGCATATTCTGGTGTCTTCTTCTTGGCATTCGGTAGGTTAACCCAAACTGCCGTAAACCGCGCTGACAAATCTAGCTCCTTTGCACAGCTGGGCGCCTCTGCTGCGGACATGGTGATTGCGCCGTCGACGCCTAGCCTTCCGTATCCGTCGTACCCCGAAAACGTCGATGACATTTGCGTCCTCGCCAATGAAGTCATCCACCAGCAGGATGGCAGTGTCACACTTCTCACGGGCTTCCGATTCGGCATCGACATTTACACGACGATGAACGGGGTGGTAAGCTTGGAGATGGCCTACGGGATGAGCACCTTGCCGTGGGCCGACCAGCGCGTGCTTCTCCGAGACGGCCTGCTCGCGGCCAGAAGCATCACAGACAACCTGCCACCAGAGCTCCAACTGGGCAACCACGGCGACGAGGCAGCCACCCTAGCCAGCTTCGATGCATCGGGCATCGAGTACGTCCCTCCAGCCTGGCCCAACAGCCAACCGGCCAACGACCTGCGCATCGCCATCAAGAACCACCCAGCACGACGCCGCCACCTCCAGTACGAGATCCAGAAAGCCAACATCCACGTGTCGCAGTTAGCCACGAGATCGTATTTCGTCGAGCTTTACTTCAACCTGCGCGATGTCCATCTGAACGAACAGCAGCAGGATCCCAACCTGGTCGAGGAACATTCCGAGGAGGAGAAGGCGGCCCAGGACGCCGACGAACAGGAGATTTACGACTTCATGTCGGAGGAGCGCGAGCTCATTGTGCAGCATCTCCTGACGGTCCTAGGGTCGATATCGCAACGAAACTTGGAGCCAAACGGCGGGTCTCTCATCAACAAGATCCGCCAGGTGGCCTCGACGCTGCTCAACGACGCACCCGAGCGCAAGGGGCCGTTTGCGATGAAGTCGGAAGGGGCGCTCTCGCAGCTGATTAACATTTTGATGAAGTTGGAAAAGTCGGGTGCCAGCGGCCCGTCCGGCGTCGATTCCGGAGACCTCAACCAGATGACGGCTGAGGATGAAGAAGAGGAGTTGCGGCACTGGGCGGACCTCCGAGAGTACCAGCTGCAATTTGCAGCTCATGGGGGATTCGCGGGGAATCTGTGACGCAAAGTCCGGGTAGATATCTCGTTATCTGGGGCAACCCATGTATTCATGTGTAGTATAGGAATGGAGCGTCGGCTGCTTTAGTTTGGTAATGATCAAATGGGAATTTGGTTGGTTGCGAGTTGACGTGCACGATGGTCCATGGTGATTCCATATGCTGTCCAAGCGAATATGACCCAGTCGGCGATCCTGTTACATTAGTCTCACTGGTACTGTCGCCTAACGTTACTCGGACGTACATGAGGATTCCCAAGAGAGCGGCCATGGCGCCTTCAGACGAACGACTCCATATATCGAAATGTACAATGTGATATATAAGCAGGGCGAAGCAGACGGAGGCGCCAACGGCAAGGAGCAGCTGGATTCCAGCGTGGACGCGCGGAGGGATATGGGACATGTGATGCGAGGCTCTTCGGGCGGAGATGTTGGAGGCGATGGCCCAGATGAAACTGAGGGTGGCCTGGTCATTGTAAGCAAGGTATCAATCACAATCGCATGAATAGAGCAAAAATGTAGGCAGACAAAAGCCGTGTCGGTGGAGAGGCTCGAACTCTCGACCTTTGGATGTCCCTGACCTTGGGTCAAGTCATATGTGATATGAGACCAACGCTCTAACCAACTGAGCCACACCGACTGATTGGTTGATGAATGCCGGCAGCGCTATTCATGAACAAGTTGGCACGAAACTGGAGACAGGTGGAGGAACAACGCACAATAGGCAAACTGAGCCACAGCATCCAGAAGCAGGTGTCGCCGACAGTGGCATCGCTAGGACATACGCGCTGCGAGACGCTCCACCAGATATTTAGGATAACGATGACGCCGGGGACGACGAGGGAGAAGGGTCGGGCGAGGAGGACCAAGGAGTGGGCGCGCGGACGTCGAGGGACGGATGGATCGTGGCGCGGATGAACCTGGTACGGCGGGACGTAGTACGGCGGCGGTGGAGGATGCTGTTGGTACTGCTGGAGAGGCTGCGGGAGAGGCTGCGGGGGAGGCTGCGGGGGAGACATGGCGATGTAAGTCGTCGAGTCGAGACTGGAGCGGACGTGAAGATGACGAGGTGAAGTTGAAAGCTGAAGACGAAGCCCTGTTTCGTAGGCCAAGCATTGCAAAATCTCAGGTGACGAGAAACCCAATCCCGTCCAATCCCGTCGTGGCCACAAAGGTGACGTACCGACTCGGTGAGGATGCGCCGACAGCGGGTGTCGTCCGCTAAAGCACCGCGTCTTAGCGGCTGGCCCCACTGTAGACTCACGCTGTTAGGGGCCCGGTACCTGGCCTCCTGCCAACTCCCGCCAGGTACCGACGCAGCGGGCACTGATTCGATTGGCTGTTGTCAATGTCCCGGCCTGAACACACTTTAGCTATGCACATCAACGAGACTGAATCCATTGGCAGGCCTTGTACGAGTACACTCGCCTTAAGTCATAAGTCAGTATCAGACTCCGACGTCTCGGGCGACACAGGGTTCGGAATGATCCCATCTTCGGGAAGGTCTGGTACATGTGGCACCGCTTTTCTTCCCCTAGATGTTCCGGTCAGTTTCCGTGATCTAAGTCTCCTGGGTGTCGTTGATGCCGTCCGGATTGTAACTGCGCCTGCCGCGGCAACACGCCGAGCGTAGTGAAGACTGAGCTCGGATCCGTTGTTCATTTAATGAAAGCATCGTCTGACTGGTGGGCTGGTAGTCTATGGCGGCGATAAATGTTCCTTGTATGTTAAGGTGAATGGTTGGGGGGTTCCGTCATCAATGCAGCCATTTTAGCTTGCTGTCTTGACCCGGCAAAAAATTGCGGATTGCCCAGCTTCCAAGCTGTCAAGACTGGGGCGGCGTGTCAGGCTATAATAGATCGATCCAACCGTCAAGCCAAAAGTTAACCAATTCGAGTAAGCTGCAGTATCGTATTATGCCACATAACAGGTTGAACATAATTCGAAGGCTCGCCGAGCGTTCGGCGTACAGTCGGCGAATATTTACGCTGGTCCTCTTATATAAACCAAGCCATGATGTGTTCTACCACGGCCTCATCCACAATCAGTGTACGCAACTCCGGAGACGTGCATTGCCTTCGAACCTGTCAGAGGCAATAGTAAAGGATAAACCACTTGATTCCTCCACTAGGTCTAATGAGGATATACGGTTTGAAGTCCAATCAACTAGGTTGCTAGCCCGTTGCTAGTCTTTGGACCGTCTGGTGCGGAGGAAGGCGGCAGGGATTGTGCTGTATTAAATTCCTCAATCCAATTATAAAAGGTGTCACCATCAGACGAACATAGGGCGTTACATCACTGCGATAGTTCAAGCGTAGAAAGCGTCGTTGGCTGCCCTCATCTGGCCTCTATAGTTAGATGCAAAGTTCTTTGCAGTGTGGCTCCGAATTTGTCTAAAGACCTGGTGGTGTCTGACACCTTTTCTTTTCGAAGAAGTTTTATACACCTTGTTTGATGGAGTAGAGAACCGAAGAGGGCGGTGATATGGGGGAGCCAAGGACTGCACTGCAACCTAGGTTTAGATTGAAGCAAATTAGAATCATGAGTGAGTGAGCTGAAGCAGGTTTATTAAAGTTACTAGGAGCCAGTAATCATAGGTCTGCAAACACCTACCCTTGATTAATATTACATTTCTCTACGACAAAAGGATTGTATACTCTGCTGATGCGTAGTGCTTATTTACTGGATGTGACTATTAACGCGACCGCAGATTACTCCTATGCACTTTGAGGTCATATCGCTTGTCTGAGATGGAACACGAGTACGTCAAATCACTAGATATTAATCGTATTTCATTCGGGCATATACCGCTTGGTTGGGAAGAGTTCCTCTAATCGCGCATAACCTCATGCTTCAATATTCTGATCACATTAAGAGTACGCATCGTGTAGGAATGGTATGGCCACCTAGCAAACATACCTCACCAATAAGAAGATCAAAGGTAAAAGATGTCTAAATTATATCACCTTGATAACGCCGAGATCAAACCTCCGGTCCGGCTCCGCTGCCCCACAACCCGCAATGGGCCGTCCCGCTTACCCAGTCCGGGGCAATGCGGAGAATGCGGAGCGGAGTACAAAGCTGTTTCTTGGATGATGTCAGAGGCATCTCGTGATCGGCTTCATTTGGAGACTCCTCTGCAGTCGTCAAGCTCGTCTGCGGCTCATCTGCAGCAAGATATGCCACGGCCAATCGATTTCCGTCTCGGATCCCGGCTTCAGATGGCTCTGGCTGCCCAACCAAAACGCAACCAATGGGCAAATCGGGCACTGTTGGTCCACCAGCGTACCCGATCGACACTCGCACTTCCACCGCCGTCTCAGACATTGACTGGCACGCTTATACCCGATGCTCGTCTTGGCACCTCATCCCATGTCTGTCCCGCGTGCTCTCGCTATCCCCGCCGCCGTCGACTACTACGACCTAGGCACGTTCCGTCGCCCCGTTACGACCCGGAGCCAGGATGCCCAGGTTTGGTTCAGCCGCGGCCTTGCCTGGGCGTATTCCTTCAACCACGGCGAGGCGGTCCGGTGCTTTGAGCAGGTCGTTGCCCATGATCCCTCGTGCGCCATGGGCTACTGGGGCGTCGCCTTTGCGTCGGGGCCAAACTACAACAAGAAGTGGACTGCGTTTGACGAGGTAGAGCTCAAAGCGGCCGTCACCAAGTGTCATAATATGGCAGTGCAGGCGAAGCAATATGCTGCGGCGGCGTCGCCGGTGGAGAGGGCGCTCATCGACGCCATCCAGTGTCGCTTCCCATTCAGCTCTACGCCAGTCGACTTTTCCCCTTCGGTTCTGGGCTTTGCCGATGCAATGAGGCAGGTGTACAGGAGATTCGACGACGACTTGGACGTCGCCGCTCTCACCGCCGATGCGTTGATGAACACTGAGCCGTGGAATTTGTACGAGCGGACCACGAGGAGCCCAAACCTCTCAACTCCGGTGTTGGAGATCAAGGACATTCTCGAGCGGCCTTTGAACTCGTGTCGCCATCCCGGCATACTACACCTATACATTCACCTGATGGAAATGTCAGACACCCCCGAAGCCGCCCTCGTGTCCGCAGACTGCCTGCGCAGCCTCGTCCCAGACTCGGGCCACATGCGCCACATGCCGAGTCACATCGACGTGCTGGTGGGAGATTACCAGCGCGCCATTGACACAAACATGAAAGCTACCGTTGCCGACGACAAATACTTTGCCAAGGAGGGATGCCGCACCTTTTACAGCTTCTACCGGCTGCACAACTACCACTCCCTCATCTACGCTGCCATGCTCGCCGGCCAGTCCCGGATGGCTCTCGAGTCTGTCGCCCGGATGGAGGCCACCATCACCGAAGAGCTGCTGCTGGTCGACTCGCCCCCGATGGCCAAGTGGATGGAGGTGTTCAAGTCGGTCCGCACCCACGTCCTGATCCGCTTCGGCATGTGGGACGACCTCAAGAGGCAGCGCGTTCCGGAAAACAAGGAACTCTACTGCGTCACCGTGGCCACGACGCACTACGGGAAAGGCATCGCGTGGGCTGCGACGGGCGACGTTGGCGAGGCAGACAAGGAACGACGTCTCTTCCGAGCAGCCGCGAAAAGAGTGCCCCGTTCGCGGCTCAGCTTCCCGAACCGAGTCGAGGACGTGCTCAAGGTCGCCGTGGCAATGCTCGATGGCGAGATCGAGTACCGCAGGGGCAACCACGAGGCCGCCTTTGAGAGCCTCCGCCTGGCGGTTGCGCTGGACGACGCGCTGGTATACGGCGAGCCCTGGGGCTGGATGCTCCCGACGCGCCACCCGTACGCGGCGCTCATGCTTGAGCAGGGCCGCGTGGAAGAGGCTGCGGCCGTGTACGCCGAGGATCTGGGCTTGAAGAAGTCGCTGGCTCGCACGCACCAGAACCCGAACAACGTGTGGGCTTTGCACGGATACCACGAGTGTCTCGTGCGGCTTGGGCGGGCCGTGGAGGCGGTCGTGATACGCAAGCAGCTGAGGATTGCTGCGGCCGGGGCGGATGTGGTGGTTAATTCGTCTTGTTTCTGTAGGCTCGAGGCGGCCAAGGTAGAAACCGAAAAGTGTTGTAACGGAGGCAGCATTGTGTAATGTCCTGGAGTCAGTTGGATACATGGCGGACTGAATCAACAATTATAACATTTCTAGCCGTGATATCATCTAGATCCTGTAGCGTATCCAACCCACAAGCGCCAACCGTAACATTCCATCCAGACAAGAATCCAATTCGCCGTTGTACCTAGAATCATGACGCATCTACCAAGCTGTTGACCTCTTCACCAACGCCACCTTGACATCATCCGCATACCGCTCAAAGCCCACGTTGAACCCCTTGCGCACTCCGGGCACCCGGAAGTCGCGGTCGTCGACGGCCCTGACTTCAAAGGTGCGCAGCGTCCCGGCTACGACCATCATGGCGACCTCGAAGCCGAAAACTCGCCCCGGGCACAGGTTGCCCGCCACGCCAAAGGCCTTGACCTTGCGGATCAGGCTGCTGTTGAGCTCGCCGCTGTTGGTGACGAAGCGCCCCGGCACAAAGGACGCCGCGTCGGAGCCCCAGGTGATGGTGTCGTGGTTGGACGCGCACATGGGCAGCAGGAAGATGTCGCCTTGAGACACGGCCAGCGGGTCGGCGCCGGGGACGTTGAGGGCGAAGTCGTGGCGGGCGAGGCGCGGGACGCCCGTCATGTGAAGCCGCAGCGTCTCGTACCAGGAGGCCACGAGCCACGGGCAGAGCGTCTTGACGTCGGTGAGGTCGAGCCTCGGGGCGCCCGAGATTTCGCCTTGAACCTCGTCGAGCCGCTGGACCTCGTCGACGACGACGCGCAGCAGGTCGGGAGTGGCAAGCAGGTGGCGCATCAGCCAGACGGACAGCGTGCTGGGCGTTGCGAGGAGGCCGAGAGCAGAGACCATCTCGATGTTGAAGTAGTCCTTGTTCGTCTCCCAGTCGGGATCTGCCTGGGCGACGACGTTGATGGCGTGGGCCACGGATTGGACGCGGGCCGCGCGGTGCTCGGCGTGGAACTCGCGGAGCCGGGTGCTGAGGAACTTGCGAGAATGGTAGGCCGGCCGAGCAGTGAGCCACGCGGCCGGTCGGGAGAGAGAGTCAAACGTCTCGCTGAGGTTCCTTTGAGCGGGTTAGTGAGGGTTTGATGGAGTTGGAGTTGTGAGAGGAGCTAGGTGTAAGGCAGCGTGTAAGTGAGTGGCATGTGCAAGTGGCTACTTACATGAACTCTTGGGCAAACTCGCGGTCCATGCGCCAGGGGTTCTCGACGCCCCAGACTGCACTCGCCGTGGCAGAGACAGTCAAGCCAAACATCCAATGGGCGAGGTTGACCTCGTTGTGGACGGGCATCTGGTTCATCTGGTCCCAAGCAAAGACGCCGGACCGCTCAGACAACGCCTTGAGGTTGTCGACGCCGCCAAACTCGACCTTGTGCAGGGGTCTCGGGTCGGTATCGAGAATGATGTCGATGGTCTTTGAGCCCAGGCCGAAGACTCGCGGGCCGACGTAGGCGAGGATCTGCGCGAGCCCCGTGTCCGAGGTGTGCCGCGAGAGGTTGCGGTCCATGGACGACGGGTTGGCGACGATGATGCGCTTGAAGGGGATGTTGATGGTGAAGATGGGCGCGGCGGTGGATGCGATGAGATGGTTGACGTAGCGGCCGCTGTCATTCTGCAGTCCGAGGAGGTGGCCGACCCAGGGGACGGCCGCAGAGAGGATGGGGAGTTGAGAGACGGACAGCAGACCCGTGTGGTGGGGGATCTTGTCTGAAGTGAAGGAGTCTGAGGAAGAGGACTGGACCAGGCGGAGGAGGAGCCGGCCCAGAGGAAGGAGGATATATAGGAGAGCGACGACGAGGATGATCTCGACCGTCAGCGAGGAAAGGAGGTGGTTCAAGACCGGAGCCTTGGTTGCCAGCAAAGGCCAGAACTCGGAGACAACAGCCATTGTGTAAGCTGATTCGTCTTGTATTATGTAGGATGAGGTCAAAGAGGATAGACGCAAGATAACTGCGAGTGTATACCAAGAAGCCGAACAACTCTAGATCTGCAGACTGCCAAGCATCATGGTAGAAGGACGAACGGGGAAGCTCGTTTTATACCAGCTCCAGGACCGTCCTCCTGCTTCACCCGGTTCCTCGTACTCGGCCCTCCCGCACATCCAGATCGATCCCCCTCCTACACTCCACCACGCCGGAAGCCAATTCTCGTCACATCTCGGCCCCTCCTTCATTCCAAGTCTCGAAGCATCGTTCGGGCACGCGGATGGGACAGAGGGAGGGTGAGGTGGGAGGTGGGAGGAGGTGGGAGGAGGGGGGCGTATTGGGGGGCGTGAGGAAAAAGGCCCACGTTTATTTTTCATGTCGCAGGGCCAGCTCTCGCGCCCGATTTAGGGTGTAAAGTGCCACGCGCAGGAGACGATACCAAAGGGGAGCCAGTAGACGTCGCGGAAGCCCAAGTCGAAGGTGCCTCCACCTTTGGGGACTTTGGGCTTGGGTGGTGATGGTTGCTGGACCTTGCTTGGAGGGTCTGTTGACGCAAGGCAAGGCAATGTAAGATGAGACAGGGCAAAGCAAGTCAGTAAAGGACAAAGCAGGGAGAACAAACAAACAAGCAAGCAAGCAAGCAAACAAAGCAAATACATAGTCTGGTTATGGGTCAGGCTTACGAGAATAGAACAGGCTGTATTAGACAGACAGACAACACACACAGCACAATCCGGGACAGCACATCTAGGCCTAGGATAGATTCGACTCTCACCACGGCTCCAAGACACGGAGAACAAATGACGATCCATTGGCCAGGCCTCTGGCATGCAGACGAACCCCACTGTTCGTGTCAAGGTGCAGAAGCGGCCGTGGCAAGGCCCATCGCGAGACTGTCATAGGCCGGTCGACGGCGGGCCTGCAACTCGCAGGCCCCTAGAGAGCAACTAGTCGAGTCTGCGAATGTCTCTGGGCTCTTGTGTGGCTTCCGGGTCCTTGGCTGGCTCCTTGGCTGGCTGTCTCAGCTTACAGGTTCCCGGGGCGGGCTGCTTTACTTGCTTCGACGATGCGGGTCAACCAATCTAGGTGCAGGCCATTGCAGAACTTGGTTACCGGGTCTGCACTGCGGCAGGTTGCTTGAGTCTGCCGGTCTGGCGGCATCGACTGCGGAGCCTCGATTGAGTCGCTTCTCATCGCTCCGACCCAAGGGGCGGCCCGCCCATCTCATCGCCGTGGCGTCGGAGCCGGCTTTCCAAGCTACACGGCTGTAGACTACACGGCTGTAGACTCCACAGCTGTAGACTACACAGCTTTAGTCTACATCCATCGCCATCAAGTCCGAAGCAGACGAGGCTAGCGCCCGGACGGACGAGCGCGTGGTTCGCCCCAGAGGCGCCAACGTGCCGGAGAACTCCAGGAGGCAAAAAGGAGGGGAGCGACCCGAGCCCAAGGGACGGAGCATGCAGGGCGGAAATGGAGAATGTGTACCGGGTACTAACTGCATGGCATCTGCGGGCTCCGGAGAAATCCAGGCTGCCATACACGGCACAGCGACCCAGATGGCCGGTCGAGATGGCCTGGAGAGCGCAGTCGCTCTGCACGGCGAGCGCACAACCTCCGGGACCTCCGCAATGGCCGGGACCTCGTCCCAAAGCGGTAACACTCACCCAAAACACATCTAGATTGGTATTGGCCCCGACCGAGGCTCAGCGGAAAGGCCTGGCTGCAGTCTTGGCCGTTGGGCTCCCTACAGCGGAACCGTTTGGCATTCCAGACTCGCGAGCTGGCTCTTTAGCCCGGGCGGGCCCTAGACTACAGCGACCCTAGGGCGGTCCTGGGATGGTGGCACGGCGGCCGAGGTGATAGGGCTGGGAGCCTCCACGTCACTCCGAGACAGGACTGATGGTGGCTTTTTCCTTTTTCTTCCTGGGCCCCCTCCCACCCAAGGCCCTGCTGGAGGAGAAAACGAGTGATAGGCTCGTGTACTTGTGGGAGTATGAGGTATGAGTCTAGGACGGTGCAGGTGGAGAGCCCGGGGCCGTGGACCAGGGAGCGGCTACGAAACTGGGACGGCAGCGAGATGGGCTCACGAACCAACAGCTTCCTCGTCTTCCCTGGAGCCAGGCCATCGGTAAGCGTCCTGGGCGGCGCAGTGCAGTAGGGGCATGTACCGCGCAGTATCTACAGGCAAAGTTCCAGCAGCCAAGCCACCCGAGGGTCCCGGCGTCGACCGGGGTCGTGCCATGGACCAGGCCGACTAGACTAGATATGGGCCACAGGAGGCCGCATAAACACATGTGCATACGGCATCAACGTACTCGACCTGGACAGGATCACGTATGTGCTGGAATGCTGCGTGTCTGAGCGAGGACCTAGGCCGCCGAAGAGCGGTGGATGGTTGAATCGGGCCTTGTTATGGAGCAGCGCAGGTTGCCTTGACCGACACATGGGGAGGCGAGGGACCGTGGATTGCACGGCAGAAGCCCTGAACTCCGGATACTGGATTCAGGCTCGGGAGCTTTGAGTACGGTGAGCCCCGAGACAGACATCCAAAAGGCCAAGGTACCGTGGACTTGGCGAGCAGCATCACCCGTGGGACGAGGCATTTTAACAACTCAGCAAACCACCGCCAACAACGCATCATCGACCGTCGAGTGCAGGCGGTACCGTAGTTCAAGCACCCACCCGTTGAGTGATGGGCAGCTAGGATACACCACTTGACCACCGGGCAGGGAGTTGATACTGTAGACTACTCCATACAGCCAGCGTCCACTCACCAACCCTTGAACCACCGAACGATTGTACAAAGCACACACCTGCTAGGCTGCTTTATACTTCCCGCATACACACATCTCACATACGTCCATCTGCCATCTCCCTGGCCGATGACGATGTGGTGCAGCTCCCGTCCCGTTCCTCGTACGACTCCCAAGGACAGCCAAGGATTTGCCTGCTTTTTACCGCTGCATCTACATATTGCTTGCTGCGGGACGCCGTTTTTCTTTTGTTTAGTTGCGATATTTTCTTTGCTTGACCTTACTTTGCTTCTTCTTCTTCTTCTTCTACCGCTTCTTCTCCCCATCCCCCCTCCTCGTTTCGTTTCGTTTCGGGTCCGGGGGTGAAAAGGCTGATGCTTTGTTCCGAGACATGGATCCATCCCTCGCCCAGGTGCGCGTATCTCTTATTCCCTGTGAGGCGTTGGTGGCGTTAGGTGCAGATCGGGACCGGCATCTTCACATCTACATCTACACCTGACATCCAACTCACGCCTCGCTTACACCGCACTTGTCAGACATTATAGTGCAAGCCGTAGCAAGTGTATCGAAGTTTACAAAGTCCAGCTTGCTGGGGCTGCAACCTTTTCCTCACATTTCCACAGCCCTGCTGCGTATCTAAGTATCTTGTCTCGCATCTGGTGTGTCCCGTTGTGCCTCATCGTGCTCGTGCCTTTATGCTGTTGGTCCTCGGCGATGGACCTGGAACTTGGAGCGATCGAGACACAAGTCCAGTTCGACCCAGCCCGCTCCAGCCTGCTCCAACCCTTGCCTCCGGGTCTCAGATCGTCGCTGCAGGGCCTCCTACACTACCGCCGTGATCCCATGTGGTTTCCTTCTGTCCTGTTCTGTGCAGTTTCTCTTTAGTTTCCCGCGGAAACAAGGCGTAATGGTAACACTTCAACCCCACTGTCTATTCAGACACACCCCCTTGTCCGTTTCCTTGTCCCTTGTCCCTTGTCCCTTTGTCCCATGTCATGTCCCATGTCCCACGCCCCATGTCCCTTCCCTTGTCCCTTGTCCCTTGTCCACTCTACTCTCTCTTCCCGCAAGCCCTTGGCTCCATCAACCCAAAACCCAGAGTCCCGGGTTGCAGACGTATCCGTATACCGGTACCGGCAGCTTACGGGGTCTTCTGGTCCATCATCCACTGTCCATTATCCTTCCCCAAGTTCCTCACAAAAAGACCGTCACGTTCCCAGTACCACGACCAGAGTAGCCCCGAAACTGCCTTCTCCACTCCCACCCACCCTTTCTACCTCATCTTCCGGGCGCTTCGAGTGTAGAGCATCATCCTGGGCTCGCCGTCGTCAGTGGTTGTCTACCCTATCATGAGACCCAGAAGCATTCCCTCACGAGACTTGGCGTTTCTTTTTGCCCGGCACCTTCGAATATTGCTCTCGCCTTTCCACTTGTCTCAGTCGTTAACCCCTGCTTTGCCCTCTCGGATAAATCTCTCTCGCCAGGTTCCAATATTGCACTTTCAATATCACCGCTTGGCTGGGGCTAGTCTCATGCGCTCCTCCCCATGGCGAATGATACTAGACCTACACGCCCCCGTCTCCACCTCCGCGACTCCAAACTTCTCTCGGATGACTTGATGCGAGCGCCCTCGTCGAGGCGGCGGTGGCACCATGTTTTCAGAACCCGGCGGCCAGAAACCCCAGCCCGCTACACCGTTGACTAGTCTGCATGGCCTTGGACTATGATATCCAACGTCCCAGATTGGTCCGCCGGCAGGGTGCGATGGAGGAACTAACCTCTGATCGCCACCTATATTCCGTTCTATGTATTGCCAGGTCATCACAGGCGCCCCGTGCCGTCCTCGCAATCGCCAGGTCTGGAAGGTTTTCCGAGGCTGTTGATATCCAAAAGGAGCCAGCAACAGGACACCCACCGCCTCTATGGTCCAAAGTTACGGTGGAGGCTTGGATCCACGCGTAGAACATACCAATGGTACCATACTGCAGAGATCAACTACTATAGGCCATGCATCATTTACGCCTTCATTTTCTAGGACCAAGTATACACGGCATCTCTATGGCCAGCCTCTCCCTTGGCTGGCGCAACGTCATCGTAACGCTGCTTTGCCCTCCCTTCAGCCGCCAGCCAAAAACAACACTACCCAACTAACTTCCAGCAACACAGATTGCTCGTTCTTCGTGCCATCGACATTCCCAGAGCGAGTCAGACACACGAGGACAAACTCTGACGACGCCCGCCGGGAAAATTACCATAATGTCTGATCCAAGACGGAACAGGTCCCCCTATCTAGAATTTGGCCCATCGAGAATAATCGAGAATCTTAGTCCCATCGTGGAGTTTAGGTTTCGGACATAATGACTCTTCGTTTCCCAACGTTGCCCCTGACCTTAACCAAAACTCAACCGCCTCCGTGGGCTACTGCGTGGAGACAGGCCACCTCCCGCACCTAAGGCTCCCGCACCTAAGCCTCACTGGTCTCTAAGGCTTGCATGGGTATCGGATTTCCCATAATCTAATAGCCACTCTGTCGGATTAGTTGGGCTTGAACTTAAACCAACGCTAATCTGGACATCGCGGAACGAAAATGGGTTGCCAAGAGCCGAATACCAGCAGTCACGGGTCAACATTCAGGTTTGTTGCTCGGCTCGATGACATAGTTGACTTGCAAAGTATATGCATGTACTCTAGCTCTGGTGGCCATGTATTATACCACGAGAGCTGTCCATATCCGAACCGTAGTCAGGTTCTGTTATCGTGAGCGATTCTAGTGTCTAGCTTGTACCCTAGACTTGGAACCCTAGGCATCCAAGCAAGTCAATCATCGATCCCAGATCTCACTATTGAAACCCGTGTACGCTGAATGACATGGTCGACCTTTTTCTATTGCATGTTAGATCATACTACATCATAGGTCACCAACAACTCCGCGCTTTCTGTAACCCGATACAACAGCTGAATGAATTTGATAAATCCGGAGACAAGCGGAGACTCGATAATATTGCTCTCAGATGAAGTTGTCCTTTCCTCTTAGGTAGTCATCATCAAGCCAAACTACCGCAGTTGAGGTAGATCAACCCGAGAAGGCCCAGCTGCAAAGCCAAAGTCACTTTACCAACTTTCTCTTCCAAAGACAGAGATAAAAGTCTTAGTTGCTTCACAAACCGCTACCCTAGACCACCACACACCCCTTAGACAAGGTTCAGTAGATAGGCCTAACTCATCAACAATCAACAAAAGCATCATTTTGTGCTATCGATCAATCTGAAGCGGCCGCAACTCCATTGCCTATTGAACTATCATAAAAACATCAAACACCGTCGATCTAATCATCTTTGCAAATCAGAGCAGCCAACAAAAGGCATCGCAGGGTATCATCCAAATCCCATCCTCCCAGTCGGAAGCTCGAGCCCGAGCGATGAGGTATCTCGCCTGTCCTGTAGCCGGATAGCCCCAACTGTACACACTTGTAAATTGGACTGGACTCGTCGACTCATTGACGGTCCAACCCTCATGTCGTAATGAGTGGGTATCATGAAATCCTCATTCGCCCAGTTCCAGACCGCACAAAGTCGAAGGGTGAATAACCCAAAAGAAACAAGGACAGAAACCGTCTAAGCCCATGAAAACCTAAAACTAAAACCGAAACAGAAGCCAAAAACCGAACGAGGGATGACACATGCGACTTCGTGTATCAAGGTCTATAAGTGTCATAAAGCAAAGAAGCCAGATCGTGTAAATACTGCTAGTCAAGTCGCGAACCATGATGGATCTAGCCAAGAAAGAGTTGGGATATCGTCGATAAAGAGATCGTATATCATGCGTAATGCGCTTCGTTCCCGCTTCAAGCAAAAAGTAATTCGTCATAAAGTCGTAAAGATATGTGCAGCCGTTTAAGGGCATGAGGTTGAGCGTGGCTCGACTAGTAAGCGGCTGCCGTCGATCCTTCACTCGTCGCAACGGCGACCAATGCCTCCAAGCGTCCCAGAGGGTCGTTGCTCCCAGGTCGCTCTTGGGGTTGCTGCTGCTGCTGCTGCTGCTGCATGTGGTGCTGCTGAGCCTGCGTCTCCTTGGCGGGGAAGCCACTGAAGCCTGTAAAGTTGGGGTGGACCATGCGATCGACGTGAGCGGCCCGCGGGTCTTGTTCTGGCATTGGCCTTGTATCCCGGTGAACCGTCACCGGTCCGTGGTACCAGCCGTGCCGCTTGCTGTCTCTAGATGTGGTGGATGGTGCCGACATTGTGTGTTGGTGCAGAGCTCGACTGGCAGCGGCGGGCTTGGGGGTGTGGTACGAGGGTGGTTGCTCCTCGAACCTGACGGTTGGGGGATTCTGCCGCACCTGCTCGGCCTGGGCCTGGACAGCCTTGTGAACCTCGGAAGCCCAGGCCCCGGCGCTGTCGCGGGGCGGGGTGCTGTGGTTGATGTCGAGGCGGCCGAGGCCACGCTGCAGGCTGGCGTCGTACATGTTTAGGTTCCTCCTCTCCTCGGGCGCCGCCTCGATAGCAATCGGCTGATAGGCTTGTCGCATGGACGGCTCGGAATCGATCATCATCGGCGATGGGCGTCGTCTCGGGGGAGTGGCGGGGCGCTGAGGGAAAGGGTCGAAAGATTCAATGCCAGGGAGACGCAGGTTGGACTGTGCATTGGAAGGGGTGGCGATGGGTGGCGCGGGGTTCGGCCGGACAGAAGATTGGCTGACCACTGTGCTTAGCTGGCTCGGGTTCCCGTTGGGATTGCGGCTGTCTGGATGCCAAGTTCGCCGACGCCAGGCCTCGTCGGACATGCCGGAAATCGATTCGCGTCGCGGCCATTGCGGTGCGGGAGCGTTTGGAGACAGCGTGAGAGTGCCGTTCGCAGGCGGGAAAGCCCCTGCGTGTGAAGCGTTCACCATCCCGAGTCCTGGTCCGTACATTGGTCGCCCGATGGTCGTGGCTGGGGGGGACTGGAATGGATTTGCGCCGGACGGCACGCTCAGCCGACGGCCGGGAGTGCGACTCCCAGTGGCGTAGACGCTGTGAGACCGGGAGTGGGAGGACGTGGGAGATGCCACCCCGGAGCCCCATCGAGGACTGTCGTGGCCAGTGGAGAACGTGGCCGAAGTTGGGGTGCCGAATTCGCTTGGCGAGACAGGCCGATACGGGTTGTAGACGCCTTCGGCAACGCTGCGGTAGGATTCGAGAGACAGCCGGGATCTTGGGTCCGCCATGACAAGCGGAGGGGGCCTCCGTCGAGCATCAGCGGCCGTGCTGTAAGTGGAACCCACCGAGCTCATGCTGGTGATGCTGGAAGTTGATAGCGACTTGGAGTGACCCCGGACTGGACCGCCGGCGCTTCCACCAGTCGATGCCCTCGCTCTGTTGCCGGCCTGCCTCACTCGGTCGGTCCGCATTTGTCGCTGAAACCGAGAACCCGAGGCTGCCAAAGAATCGATCGGGATATTTTCGTTCACGTGGACTGTCTGCGCATGCTGTCTGAGATTGTCAAGCCTCGAGAAGCGCCGGGAGCAGTGACACTGAAAGGGGCGCTCGCCGGTGTGTTTTCTTTCCACGTGTTAGCCGGAGGGCACCATCGGTCGCTCCGGGTGAGACCGCATACCTGATGTGCCTCGCCAAATGTTCGCTGCGAGTAAAACTCAAATTGCAGGGCGGGTAGTCGACGCAGTAGAAGCGTTGGGACTTCTTCTTCTTGTTGGATCTGGTACCGTCGGCGCCGACGCTTTCGTCGTCGGAGCCAACACCCTCGTCGATTGTGCCCGCTTCTCCGTCCGAGTCATCCATGTCTACATCCGCCGAATCCGCCGATTTATTCGAGTGCTGGGAGTTGCCGCGCCGAGGCAACCTGGGCTGGGACTGGTCGGGTACCTGCACGGTCTGCGGGAAAGGGCTGGAAGGCAGCGGCCTTTGACTGCGCATGGAAGGGTTGAACGTCGCTCGAGTAGGTGTCGCCGAATCTTCGGAAGGCATCGAGGGTTGGGGTTGGGGCGCGGTGTTCGGCCGAGGGGTCATTGGTGATGAGGCCATGACGTCGTCTCGGGATACGTTGTTGGCGAGGGGCGAGTTCACCGGTCGAAAGGTAGCCGCCATAGCGACAACGAGGAAGTGAGGGCCAGAGATGTAGACGACCAGGAGAGTCGATGTCGGGACGCTGTTAATGTGAGGAGGCGAGGCAAAAATAAGACGCTGAGGTCGCACAGGTGAATAAACAGCCAGCTGATGGATGTGCGAATGAGTACGCCTAGTTCTCTGCCGTCCGGCGGGAGGCTTCTAGTCACACTCGGGCAGCCTTAGTGAGGCTGAGGATGGTGAGACGGCTGACGAGGTCGAGAGGTGCGGGGCGGGTGCTGTCGGCCTGATGTGTGCGAGACGATAGAGATGAAGGGTGAGCGAAACTGAGAGGGCCGGATGGGACGGGGGATACCGCGAAGATAGGAAATCAAAGTTAACGACTTGGTGAGAAAAGTGTGAGAGATGCTGAGTCTGGGTATTCGGGTGATAACTGAGAGGCGGCCTCAAAGACATGCGAAGAAATGCCGGTGGGGGAGTGCGGCGTGCGTGTGGTGATGCAAGCGAGCCGGGCCAGGGCCTAGATCCTTGGCACTGACTTCAGCGACACAGGGCAGACGGTCACTGCGTACGAATAAGTGAACAGTCCGGTCGGCTTTGCTTCAAGTAGGCGAATGCTGTTAATGGCGCAGTCGTCCTGTGAATATGTCGGCGCTGCCTTGACGATGGCTCATCGAGTGGGAGAGGGGTGAGAGGCAAAAGCGAACTGAGAAAGAAACAGGGGCAACAAGGAACGGGGCAGGGGCAGCGTGGCGATGATGTATTGTCTGTGGTTGCGTTTCCGCCCCAAATCGATTGTCTTGGTGGAGTCCGGATCCGGGATGGAGGGATGGATCGAGTCGCCGGTCCCTACCCTAAGCCGGAGTCAAGTTAGTCGCGTTGCCCAACCAATCATCCAGAGTCCAGAGTCCAGCCACCTTGGAGTTTCGCCTTCGTCGGTGTCGTTCTCATCGATCCGAACAACCGCAAATGGAAACCTAAAAGCCGGGTTCTCTGTGATGCGGTCGGTATGTCAGTTAGTTGATGTAGCAGACAAGGCCGGAGGTGGGATATGTGGGATGGATGGATTAGATGCAAAGGATGGGCGGAACGCATGAGAGTGATAAAGAGCAAGGCAAAGATTGGGCCTTTGATTGTCACATCGATATCCAGTCGGTGCAGGACGGGCCAGACGCTGACCGGTTTTGGATGGCACAACACGCTGAGTCCTTCGGCTTGCGTAGCATTGGATGAGCACCAACTCCAGAGGTGAGCAACCAACACAACGAGTAGTGATCCCTGGCCTGGCGGGCACTGAGAACGGAGCCCGGAGGGGCAGAGACGTCAGGTACAGGTCACCTGCGCTGGCTAGCAGGGGCGGGCCAGGTACATGGCGTCCCAGTACCTGAGGTGATCCATCCTTGCAAGCTTTGGGTCCGATTCCCGTCAGGTGGTTGCGGACGAGTCCACCAACAGCAAGTAGGCTAGCTGGCCTACTTGCTGGCTATGGATGCACCCAGAGGACACCGCCGCTTCTGCCACGGCGCCCGCCAAGAGACAGGTTGTGATCAACACGGATGTTCAACACCAACAACCCACCGGCCAGTTGGGTGAGCGTGCAAGCTGCAAACCAAACCGACATGCAGCCGTCGGCCATCCCTAGTCGGGTCCACCACGCATGCGAGGGGCTGGCTTCTCGTTCCAGGGGCCAGCGGGTCAGGGGGGCAGCGGGCAGCGGGCAGCGGCGCTTTGATTCACAGTCAGGGACCCGGCCGATGCGATGTGTGATTAAAAATAGGCCTGCTCAGCGCCAGTCAGATGGTTAGCCCAACATGTCCCGCTGCTGCTTCGAACCCGTCCCTGACAGCGACTGACGCAAGCGTGCCGGGGGGGGGGGGGGCTGGGCGCGAGACCAGGCATGCGAGGTAAAGTCAAGACTCCGGGGCTCCGAGTCGCCGGTGGCAGGCAAGCAGGGTCTGTACTGTAAACTCCGCAGATAGGCAAGGGATTGTGCCATGAGCTTCCAGCTAGAGACGTGGTTGGACAAAGCGGGATGTTGATTGCATCTGAGCCTCGAGGTCATCTGGTCTTGGATTACCAACGCGATACCACACCCCTCCCCCCCACGGCTAAGGATGCGCGCGGAACCACCGCCTCCTCCACATTCTCTGCAGTCTGGCCGTCACCGTGCCTGGATCCGATGCTTCTCCTGTCCGATGGGCAATCCATGATGAGCATGGCTAGTGCGGGGAGGACAGCTTGGGTTTGGCTGGGTGCAACTCTGTTTCGCTTGCGTGCGGGCTAGTCAAGCTTTCCAGCCTCTTGAGTCTTGACCTGTCCGCCACCTCCTCACGATGTTGGATGTCCCCGTCGCAAAAGCGGCTTGGCATGTCGCTGGAGCGTCATCATTCGCTTTCCGCTTGGACGATCAGCGACCGGGGGCTTGCAATCCTCAAGATCGACCCCTCCATGATCTGTTGCACAGGGCGGCGATTGAGCGCTATGACGTGAAGTTGAAGTTCTATGAAGAACTACCTGTTCGCACATGAACCACACAAAGAAAAGATGCATGTGATCAGGCAACTGGTATTCGTACTTGGCCTCGCTCAAACGCAAAAGTCGGGGACGAAGGTATATTTGCGGTTTCCCCCGCACCTCGATACTCCCTGTCGCCGAAGATGCCGTGCAATGACCGGGATTCTCCCCTCTGCTGACCTCGCATTACTCCGTTCGGTTGCACAATCAGGACGGATCGTATCCCTGGTCCCTTGTGTCTCTAGCATAGATGCCCTGACTCTCGGAATCTCGGCGACGTGGCAGCGAGTGGCTCGGGCGCGACAGCACACCAGGTATATAGTTGTTCGCCGTGCTTTTGCTGATGTTTCTTGATTTTGGCGGTGTACAAATAGTCCTGTAGTCCGCGTCTTGACCCTTCACATTCTCGGAGTCCTGGAATGTCGGCACCGCTCGAACCTCCTCCCGGGACTGGAAACCTCGTTCCAGCAGAAGTTGCATTGAAAGTGGCAGGAGGGGATGGAGGGATGCTGTCAGGTCGTCTTGGTGCAACCTTGCGCGGCTACTCACAAGAGCTTGTGTGTTTATGTGTTACCACAAGTGCCTGGACCTTCGGGAAGCTGCAAAACTAGCTTGTGAAATCTTGATAGGCTCATCCCCCGGCGGTGCGGAGGTTGTGACCCGGACGGAGGCTTAAAGTCAGATGCTGTTTTCGGGCAGGACAAGTCCGCTGGTAGACGCGAAGCTCGAGGTTGGATGGAGTTCAGGTCGAAGCTCAAGCGCAAGCGCAAGCACGAGCCTCTCCGAATGCATCACGACCGGTACATGGAGGTTGAGTACCGCGAGCTGCCCTGGAGTGGCTGGCAGCATGGTGCGATCCTTGGCTCTGGGAGCTGTGGCTGCCCCTCGGCGTGGGCGGGAGCTAGCCATGCACCTTGCTTGGGCAGCCGTCGAAGCTGACGTCGTGCCTCGCGTTCGATAGCGTGGTGGAGGATCTTGGTGTTGCATGTTGGTGTGCATTCAGTGCTAGCTCTCGCTGCTAGTTGCTAGCTGCTGCGAAGTGCAACGCAGCCCAGCCCTGTGCTCGCAGCTTTGCTTTCCGGAGCACAAAGACTGCGCGGTTGCGAGTGCATCTTTCATTATTCGTACTATTCCCTGGGTCAGTCTCGGATTTATCGACTGCCTAGCACTAGTTCATGATGTTGCACAAGCAAGCTGATAAGCCAGTGAGAGGCAGGCCCTCTAGAGCCTCAGGAGCCCGATAATCCCCGCTACGAACTAACCACTGACCACTAACCATCACTACCAACACCATTGCCGTCACTATTACTCACCTTCTTCAGCCTCACGAGCCTCTTCAATCTAGACCACTCCCACGGCACCCATACCCGTGTGCGTATCTGCACTGTAGTAAAACCCCGTCTCCCTTGGGCTCGATTTTCGAGGTTGACCGCCCCTCACTTTTCGTCTGTCGATAAGCGATAAGCAAGTGAGCGAGTGGGGCGAGAAACTTCCCTTGCCTGGTCCTTGTAAGGCAATGCTTCCCTCGTCGTCTTCCAGCCAACCTCCGTAACGATTCATTCCTGGTGTGCATGCTGTCGCAGATGCCATCACAGAAACCTCAAGCATATCAATATAATCGCCACTTGGCTATTTCTCTTCCCAGAAAGAGTTGCGCCGATGTACCCTAGGGCCGGTCGCGGGCCGCTTAGACTTCCTTAACAGCTCGACCATCTATTCAACTTGTCTCACTCACCAGTCTCAACTTCCAGCCTCGTTCCTTGCCTTGCTCCCGCCCGTCTTCCTAGCTCGCAAAGACGTCTGCTACTAGGTCTAGTAGGTATCTTGGGCCCAAAACTACCTCGTACGAATACGGTACGTACGCCATCACTAGGTCATGACGATGCCTTGTCTCCACAGCTCTGGATTCCCCCAACCGCCGCCTTATCTCAGACGGACCTGGATGACTCCGACGAGAGTGAAACTTCCAAGAGAGATGGGGTTAGGCACGCGCCCAGCCGTTCCTGGGGCTGCCGCTGTTTGCGCCTCTTGGTGACAGCTCCACTTGGTCGATGCGATCACTGCCAGGGGTGTTGATCGGGAACTGTCTATTGAGGTTTGTCTGTCGTTGCTGACGGCGACGTACGGCGGACCTGCAATGAAGCTCAGGAACAGCTGGAAAGTGCTTTGATCCGGTCGACAGGATTGGATACGGACAACCTAGCTCGCCCTCCCCAGCTCGACCCTTGATGCAAGAGCCACAGCATACCGGGCGTTGACGGATGGGTTGTGTGCCTATCCGAGAACAAGCAGTGCCATGACACCAGCACGGCATCTTACCATGCATCTCTCACTCGGTACAGGTACTACTCTGTACGGGTCCATCTCCACCATCGACATTTACTTCTATTCACTTCTGCACTTACAAGCCGGCTTCCTGTTTTGCGAACGGTTCCTAGACAAATGCCTGTTTTGAGCCCGAGCCCGAGCCAATCATGCCACCAAATGCAAGGCACGGCGCAGGCTGACGATACGACCAACAGCGTTATTTTCGAGCCGCCCACACTTCAATATCCCTCAGTACGACGACGCAAGTGGCCAAGAGGACCACCAGAACATGAAAGACCCCGCTTCGCCCACTCTCACGACCCCCCATGTGACTGACAAGTCGATGGACGGGGGCATAGCAGCTGAGAAGCAAGGGACAGTGCCAGCCCAAATCCCAACGCTCGTTGGCGACGCAGTCCAGCGGGAACTGCATTCCAGCCTCGTTTCTCGAGTTGCCGTTGTCTCAGGCCGTGCCACGAGGCAGACCCTTCTAGCCTGCTCCCAGTGTCTTACATGTGAGTCAGTTACCTGGGCCAACTGCAGCACTCGCAGCGCCCGTTTCTCGTCTTATCCGACCTGGCCCACCGCGCTGTCTTGTCCGTCTTATGCCTGGCATGGCCTGGACTCACTTATTCCACACCGCTCTTTCTTCGTGCCTTGATTCCTTCACCTTTGACAGCTCTTTCTTGCCCCGGTGGATCGTCTCAGCTCGATCCTCAGCTTTTGACTGTCGACTTCAAGACAAAGCTAAATCTCTGCCAACACTTACGAAACCGGTCGCAGTGCTGACTCTAAACAGTTTTGCCGAGCTGACGCTGTTCGATGCAGGCTAGACCATGTTCCGCCTCTAGACCGCTGTGCTGTTACGTATCATGCATGCATGCATCTTTTCTGCATGCTCCCTCGTTCACGCACGAATGGCATGGTATGCTGCTGGGTCCCTCGCAGTGTCTTGTGTGACCCATGAGCGTGTTGTCATTCTCACGGCAGCGGATCTGCGGCCCTCTCTCCGTCCCGCACCATTTGGCTGAACGCAGGCACGATTTCTGGCCAAGTTATCGGTACATGGGCCGCATGGTTCATCTGCCGCGAGATCATGATTCTAATTACGGATAACCAGTCGGGCATTTTTATTTATTGTGCTTCTGGTGCGACATTTGACCTCTTCCGGTTAGGGTAATAGCTTCGGGAGTTCATTTCATCTGAACAGTCATCATTTGTACAGAGGGAAGCAGAATGAAACCTGGTCATACTCCGCAGCGTTGCATCCTACTTCAATTTGACGTGGCTGGGTCTTATTTTGCTTCTCCCAGGATTTCCAAGCCTACTCGTCGGTCAGCGAGGGACCTAGGCCACAGGAAGCTGATCTGGGATTGGGCGCAACGTGTCGGGTGATCTGCAAGAGCACTGCTTGACTTGGCGGCACCCAGATGATATGTATACCCCAACGATGCAAGGGCTCGAGTGCTTGCAGATCTTGAGGCTGGTTGGGTGGAAGACAAACGAGAGCATGCATGAATACCGAGGGGTCTGGGACATTCCTTAGCCTACGTCAGAGCTAAGCAAGTATTGTTACGCGTTTCGATTATTTCAAACAAAGTCGTATTCTACGTACACGGTTGTTCCAAGGGGAGTCGAGGACTGATGTCCCGGACTACACCTTGACTACAAGCAATCCAACATCCTCCCAGTCAAGTCGATACAAACCCAGACGCCAACCCTCATAATGCTCCTAGCATAATAATACCGCATGTAACTGTCATTGAGCTCGAGCCCGTCGGCTGAACATTCTACCGAGCCTTGAGCCTAGATGTCCAGCATGCTCCGCACCTGTTGAGGGGGAGAGGTGATGCTGTTGGTCGTCTCGGCGCTGTTGCTCCGGCCGGTGCTTCCGGGCCGGTTCGCATTGCGGCCGCGTTCGGTGTGGTCCGTGTACGGAGGCGGCGGCGGCCCGTCGAGCGCCAGCTCAGCCTCGCGACGAGTACGCTCCTCTTCGAGGTTGTTGGGGAACAGGAGGCCGGCGGCAGCCTGTATGTTGCGCTCGAGGCGACGACGTTCCGACTTGCCTTCGTAAGGAGTTGGGAGAAATTGTCGCTGATGCTGGATGACGGAGACGCCGGCTCGGTCTTGGCGCGGGTTCTCCCGATTGGGGCCGCCGACGGGATACATCTCGATGTCGTTGTTGGCAGCCGCTAGGTTCTCCTCGCGCGCGTCTCGCTCGGCCGCGTCTTCGACTCGGCGACCAGTGGCCCTGCCGCCGCCAATCTCGTTGACGTTCATGGCAATCTTGTCGCGCAGGGTATGCAGGTGCTCGCCCTTGACGCGGCGCCACCAAGCGGGCCTCTTGACGATTCCGAGTTCTCGGTCGATGTTTTCGCCTCGCACCCGCCTCTGCCGAATGAGGTCCTTGTCCTCGTTGGGGCTGGCGAGTCCGTACATGACTTGGATGATAATGATGGCTAGCGTTGGACCATAGCCCCATCCGTAGATGACGGCAACAGGGCCGTCCTTTCTGATGAGGGAGTATTCCCAAACCCAGGCGATAAAGGCCTGGTACGCGATCAGGGCAAGCGTCAGGGGGACGATGAGGTAGAAGCGTAGGGGGATGGCTGCCGTGAAACTGACGGCACGCTTGAAGATGCCACCTTTGCGATCTCTATAGTGGTTGATGGAGTGACGCAGAGAAAAGACAATGGTCAGCCAGGCGACAAAGAGGCAGAATGCAGCGACCTTGAAGCGAGCGCTAGTGGCTCCAGGGATGGCAATGGCCGCGGTCTGTTCGGGGGAACGCTGCTTCTGAGAGAAACCCCAGCTTCGAGGGACGACCATGAAGAAGTTCTATATTCGGGATTAGTCACATGTGCCACGGGGAAGAATAGGCAATCTCACCATCCAAACCCAGAAATAGAACCACAGGGGCAGCCAAAACTCAACCTTGGCACGGCGGTCGTCCTCGCTGTAGATGAAGGGATTCGGATCGATGTATTGGCGCTCCTGCCAGCTGCCCCAGTGGCGGACAGCCTCCCAGGATACCGCGAGGGTGCCCATGCACATGAGATACCAGAAGAAGACGGTGAGAGTGATGGGCAACTCCTGGACGTAGTATCGGTCGACGTCAACGTTGGTGAACAGACCAACGAGGGCGGTGGCGCAGATGAAGAGGCCCCAGTACCACTGCCAGCGCCGACCGATGGGGTAGAAGCGGCGCTCACGAGCCAGATAGATCTTGCCGTGCTTGGCGAGGACGGTGAGGAGCAGGACAAGGCAGAGACCGAAGGCGCAGGCGAAGCCGATGCCAGTATAGCCGCGGACGCCGATGTTGTTGATGGCGCTATAGCACTTGGTCGCGTTCGTGAAGGAGCCGTTGCCGAAGACATAGGCGGGCTGGTAGGGCTCAAAGGCTAGATAGCATTTGGAGCCGTTGGATACGGTCCGGTTGCTGTACAAGGTGTAGTTGAAATGCTGGAGGGCGGTTAGGTTGACATGTGCGCCACCGAGAATCGTGTCGGACTTGTTGGCGCCTTCAGGCCAAGAGAGGACGAGGTCGCGAGCCTGGATGGCTGCGATGCCATCATAGAAGCCCATGATGTCGGTTGCTATATCGGGCTATAGCGATCGCAGCAGATTGTAATCGCAGACAACGGAATCGAGTTTGTCGGATTGATGCGCCCGTCGGCGTGTCGAGGCGTTTCCAGACGATGGATCTCGAACTGGATGGGTTTGTTGGCTCGACTCGAACGTTTAGAGTCTTCGTGATGCGGACAACGCTTTCAGAAGCGGAGCGAAGAAACGGGTATTGACAACGGAACCACCAGATGCAATGGATGTAATTGACTCAGGCCATTGCTCGATAGGTAGCCGGTGAAGCGAGAAGGAAGAAGAGGAAGAAGAGAAATTTCTTGGGTGGACGGATGACGGTCGTGGTTGGCGGAGGCCCGGAGATGCCGTCGCGACTGGGAAAAGGCTCGTCGTTGAGTGGTTGGATGTGGGCCAAGGTGTGGAGGTGGAGATGCCGAGAGGTCCGTCCGGGACTGTTATTTCTCTCATAGAGACCACACATTATACGCGTATACGTAGTACATGTCAACAGGGCGATGGCGATTGTGAAAGTCACTTGAGTGCGCGGATTATCTCTTCGTATGAAGTAATCTTAGTCCCATTATAACTACGAAGTATCTACGTCTGTTCGTATATAAATAGTGGTACTTTACTGCTCGTAATCAGTCGCATTCGTATCCAGTGTTTTCAGTGACCTGTCAGCCATCTCTCTGGTGAGTTCAGCACCCTTGCCACTGATGACCTCACTGTAACCCCCTACGACGCCCCTGGGATAAGCGGAAGATTTGTTAGTGGACGGATGCCCAGTGGTTGCTGACATGGCGGCAAGGGCCAGCAGTACGTACCGTCGGCATCGGGCTTGACAACCCCCGATGCCCAAAGAGGCCAGCTTCCGGAACACCACGCTCAGGATCGCGATGATGGTGCAACACCGCTAAGGAATACCACCTCCAGCACATGCACCTCATGCAGATTCCTTCACAATGACTACGTCGCCTCTTGCCGAAGAACCCTCTTACATCGACTACGAGACCTTCCTCGACCCTGGTTTCTCCCCCGCCTCCTTCGCCAACTCGCTCGTCGTCGCAACCAACAACCCAAACGACACGCCTCTCGATCTATCCACTCCCCTTTCCCGTGTCCTCTTCGACGCCCAGGAGGTTGATTCCCACATAGATGCCCTCACCACCCGCTCTGCTGTACCCCTGCTGCAGTACACGCAGCACCAGAGCCAGGCGTCCAAGCACATCATCGCGGAGCTCGACGGCCAGATCAAGAGCCTAAACGACAGCTACCGCCAGCTCGAGAAGGAGGTCATCGACAAACATGCCGAGGCTGACGAGGTCCGCCAAGTTGCACTCCGTTTATGGGAGACGCTGAGGCTGGGACGATCTGTCGGCCGGTGCCTGCAACTCGGCCGCCAGCTCGAAATCCAGCACTCGGAGTTGGAGCTCCCCGCTGGTGCCTCTGGCAAGGAAGACGACCGCGCTCTCGTTCGGTGCTCCTACACCATCCTTTCGCTGCGCGAAATTGTCGACCGCAAGGCCCCTGGCGAAGAAGGCCACGGACTCAACCGTGTTGACGCTATCCGCAGCCTTCAGGACACCGTCACCACCCCGATCGAGCGTTCTGTTCGTGAAACGTCGGAGCGAATCATCCGCGAATTCTCCATATCCGGCACGGCGACCTTTACGCAGGGTGAAGATGCCAAGGCGAGGACTGTGTCCGCCCTCACGGCGCTGTACCTCTTGTCGCCAACCCTGGGCTTCCGCGCCGACAAGTGGGTGCCGCGAACCCTGGTCCAGAGTCTCGAGACGTATATCCGGTCGGCGTTGCAGGCCAGCATCACCGCTCTGTCACGCTCTCTAGGCCAGCTCCCGAGTCTGGACAAAGCGCTGGCTGAGGTGACTGCCAAGTGCCAGAACATTGTATCTCTGGAGATGATTTTGGACACGACCAAGGGCCCAAGCCACCCGCTTCTGCCGGCCTCGAGCCAACAGACGCAGTCCAGCCTCTTGCAGCATCTACTCTCTCATCTTGAGACAGGCAGTCTGGCGTCCTTCTTCTGGCGGACCATGGCCAGCAGTCTCGCCAACCGGGTCCAGGATATTGTGAACCGTGGAGGAGTCGTGGCGCGAACTCTGCGAACGAACAAGGCCGCAGTGGGCGATGCAATCCGACAGGCTGTTATTAAGGGGTCCCAACTTCCCAGCGCGTTGGCTGGCGCCAAGGGGAAGACGCGGACCGAGGGGAAGTGGGATCGCGAGGTGGCTGTGATGGTAGGCAGTGTTGTCAACAATCTGGGGCGATAGCAGGCCAAGCCGCCTTGAATCCATTTCAACGAGCTGAATAATATGAGGTGAACGGACACCCTACCACATGAGTCAGGGTTGCTTTAACTTGCGCCGGCTACCTTATTGGTGTTTACAATCATTGTGCGACTGTCACTCACGACAGGATTACAACGCAATCGACAAGGCGCACCGCGTGGCCGTAGTATTCACCATCACGCAATCCTAAAACCGTTCAAGTTGCCTGTTGTCTAGATAAGCCCAGATCGCCGTTGCTTGTGATGTGCTGGCAATGTCTCGCCAATCAGCATGCGTCAATCCCCCGCATTCAGCAATCTCACCAAACACGGTTCCCCGATCGACAATCGCCCTCATTCATCAAACATCCCATTCCTGGCTAACAGGAAAACTCCTTCGCAGCCTACCTGATCCGTCTTGATCTTGTTGCTTGCAATCTCATCGTAAAGATGGCGCCGAATCTAGGACTGGTTCATCTCAAAGAGTACGACATCAAGGACAGCAACGTCGAGCTTATTGGATCTAACATCGATCACGAGGTCAAGTATAACTCGGCCTCTACTGAGCCTGCGTGGAATGATGGCAAGGTCGGCCTAGAACCAGGCCTCTTCGTCTGGCGCATCGAGCAGTTCGAGGTGGTCCCCTGGCCCAAGTCAAAGTACGGCACATTCTACGACGGGGACAGCTTCATTGTCCTCTACTCCTGCAAGGTCGGCGACAAAGGCGGCAGTGAGAAGCTGGCGCACGAAATCTTCTTTTGGCTAGGGGCGCATACGTCGCAGGATGAAGCGGGTACAGCGGCGTACAAGACGGCCGAGTTGGACGAGTTCCTACGAGGTTCGGCTGCTCAGCATCGCGAGGTCCAGGTGGCGCCGTCGGACGAGTTTTTAGCCCTGTTCCCGCGGATTTCCATCCGCACTGGGGGAACTCGCTCGGGCTTCCGGCACGTACAGGAAGTGGTCAGGGACGAGACACTCACCCTGTTGCGTGTCTTCAAGAACCCGGCTGCTGGCGCCAACGGCGTGGTTGTGCTTGAGGTGGAGCCCACCTGGCGCAGTCTCGACGACGCCGACGTCTTCGTCCTCGACACGGGCGACAAGATTTGGGTTTGGCAAGGCCAGGACTGCAGTCCCATGGAGAAGGGCAAGGCTGGCCAGGTGGTGCATGACATGACGATTGCGAAGCATGCCGATGTCGAGGTGCTCTCGCAGGCCGAGTTCCGATCGAGACGCATTGTCGATCTACTGGGCGGCGATGGAGAGACGCCGCGGGAAGGGTTCCGCAGTAGACGACCGTTGGCGTCTGGGAACCAAGCCCACGGCGTCGATCATCAACCCAAAAGGCTCTTCCGCCTTAGCGACGACTCGGGCAAGCTCCTGTTCAACCTCGTCAAGGATGGCGAGCGGATAACGCACGATGACCTTGAGAGCAACGACATATTCCTGTTGGACGACGCTGGCAAAGCCATCTGGGTGTGGGAAGGGAGTGGAGCCAGCGCCACGGAGAAGAAGTGGTGGTACGCCGTCGCTCAGTCTTACTTGCGGTATTTGCAAGCCGAGGACTGGCACGAGGAAGCGTACCTGATGCCGGTGGCCAAGGTTGTCGAGGGGAACGAGAGTCGGGGGTTTCTCAAGACGATTGCGGCGTGAGGCACGTCTAAGAGCGGAAAGACGGGAGAAGAGGCTGGCACACCGAATGGGGCTAGCAGAGGTTTAGCATGTGGGCAGAGGACGACGGTGTCTTCTGTACTAGGAATTCGGTTAGTCATGGAGTGCGACGAGGATCGGATGCTCGGCAACGCAGATGGAACTACAAGAGGCCACAGAGCCAGCGAGGTCGGGATCGTGGGCGAGGGCCAAACTACCGAGCTAGATGACCCATACTAAGATAATCTGGATTGAGATCATCCCGACTAGATGAGCCACGCGGCGTGGGGCCTTCCTCGTTGAGCATTATGACACGATGCGGCTTCGCATTGGAAGGACAGGCGTTGCATATTAGTCCTGGCCCTGCACTCGTTGCGGTCTGGCGTCGAGACGAACAAGGGCCACAGGGCGCAGGGCGGGAATTGCTACGGGGGGTATAGCTTCAGCAGGAGCGTCTATAGCTATGACACACGGACGGCGATCATGCTGGGCGGTGGGATTAGAGACGTAAACAACCTTAGCCTTTAAAGTTTTTCTCAGCTTTCTCCTGTCGTGTGGGCGGCCAGAGGAGTCTCGACCTTCGGGAGTAAGCCGGAGTCGATCACGAGGTGCAGGAAATTATCTTATCAATCGAAAGCATGCGCATCAACGTCTTATCGATCAGCCAATCTTATCGATCAGCATCTAATCAGTCGGGGGAATATCCATCACGGCCTAAAGGTTCTAAACGCCAAGAGCTCCCAAAAACCCCCGAATAATAGAAAAGGGCGAGTCCAACATGCCACATATTGTGGATCATGCGGAGCCGTTTCAGACACTCGAGAATCCACGGCTGCCCGTCGGATCATCTACTTTGTTCTTCCCGTGGGCTGACCTCGTCGGAAGGCTGAGGTTTCCAAGGCCCTGCGAAGGGTTCATAGTATGCGAGAAATACAAGTGGCCCGCTAGGACAACAACTGGGAGCAGAATGGAGGATGCTACGTAGTATAATTCGGGTTTCGGATCTCATGGATGATTGCCGAAGCCCTATCCTGGTTAGATCCCTGGCTGGCTCGTGTTGCTCCGAGTCCGGCCCCAGTTTCTCTTTGCAAATTGTAACCTCAACCTCGCCTAACGGTCCGCCGAGTTGCAATTGTCTCGCCATACCTTGGGGAAGACCTTTGGCCCAAAGCAGCGTCTAGCAGAAATACTAGACAGGTGATCCCGGCCACCGCACGCCAAAGACCACGGCGAGTGGATTCCTTGGCAATCCCTAGCATGCCGTCATCCGAGATGTCGAGGCCAGCCTGCATCCCGCGGTCCGTAGCCACGGGTTGGGAGGCGTTCGATGATTCATACATAGTACTACGCAGAGGGAGTTGCACGGATGCTGGATCCGAGATGCTGGGTCCAGTTGGTTCGAGACCACATGCTTGGCATACTACAGCGAGTCTGGTGGACCTGATTTCCCTGGACGGGTTCGCCGCCCGCGTGGTGCGCCAGACAGTCTCTGTCCAGTCTCGTCGTGAGTCGTCCGACCCTGCAATGGCTTGTGACGATGTTTCATTTGCCTGCCCATTGCCTCTCGGGTCGGCTTCCAAGATGGACACTAGCGGTGCCGTACCATCCCGGGGCCTGGGTTGCCCGTTTGTTCTGGTGTCCACCCGTTTCCATCTGATAACTCGTCTTGGCGGGTCCGAGCTAAGAATGGACAGCTGGGGACGGGCGTCTTCTACCCATCTGGGCAATCTAAGGTTAAAGCTGAGAAGAACCTTTTCTGACGGGTGGGGACCGGGTCGCAGGATTTTCGCCAAAGAGAATCCTGCTCCTGAGGCTGTCTGTAATATAGCTCAGCGGTAGGGATGGCCGCTGTGCGTTTTAAGTGAAGTCGAGAATTGTGGCTCGAGGATGGGCCCTGGACGGGGTATCTTGGGCGTCGTGCAGACGCATGGATGGAGTCATTTTATTCCAGTGGTGAGAGCTCGCACGCCCTTTTCATGTCGAAGCTTAACCAGCACGGATCGAGTTGTTCGTAAAGACCGTGACGATCATCTCGCCTCGGCTAGTTGATGGAAAACGAAAAGGGGATGGGGGTTAGTGACAAACGAGGCTTGCTTGGGACGTGGAGACAAGTAGCAACTCGTAGTCGATGGCTGGTGAAGATTACAGAGGTTTTCGATTAGTGCTTTTCTTTTCTACTGGTTGTGGATGGTGGATGGAGGCATTAGTGCGTGGTTGTTCCAAGTATAAAGCTTTGTGTCCGCCTCCGTTGTGATGGTGATTCCCACAGATCAGCATCTGGGCCCATGATTCCCACTCTCCACTACAGACTCTTCAAAACAAGACAATAACCGGTTTTATTGGCTCGTTGGTCATTGGAACCCTTCTCTTCTGACGTTGAGTCTTCAAACCGCAAGAGAATGCGACTCTCCCCCTCTCTCGCTGCGGCGGCGGCCCTCCTGGTGAGCGTCGCCCACAGCGATCCTCTCTTCGGCTATGGAGCATCTGATTATGAACACCCGTGTCTTTACGCATGTGGTTATGCAACCCCTCAGACGGCGGATTGCCCCGAATACGCCGGCATGACGGCTGAGGAGAGGGCGGCGGCCTATCCCTCAGCTGCTTGCCTCGGCAATTCTACCTCCTATCTCACCACGATTGCCTGGTGCATTCACAAACGCTGCGAAGCAGACACCAAAGCGTGGGAAATCGAAAAGTACTGGGAGGAGGCCCTCTTCTATGGTGTCACCGACCCCGGAGTGGTTCTCCGGTACAACTACTTTCAGGCTCTGGAGCACGTCGACTCGAAGAAGCCCAAGCCCATGGGCGCCGAAGAGACGGTTTTGAACCGTACTATCGCTCTTACAGATCTCGAGTACCTTGGCTACAGCAACGCCGTCAGGGGGTTCAAAATCATTGCCATTAACGAAGCCACCTTCTCGTTAGCGATACTCAACTCCCCTGCCAAGAACTAACTTGCTGATTCTCATATAGGCTCCTCGTCTTCCTTGGCGGTGTCGTGGCCCCCGTTGGCCTCTCCCTCTTCCGCCTGCTTCCCTGGCCCCCTGCGCTTCGGAGCAAGTTCTACGCCTACTTCATCGACCCCCCCGTCTACGGCAAGCGTCACAACATGCCCGTTCTCGGCCTGGCCATGATACCCACCCGCGGCCAGGCCATCTTCATCGTCTACATCATCGTCATCAACTGCGTGGCTGCCTTTGTGGGATATCCCCGTTTCAGTCCCAACTCCTGGTACCCCGACCGCAGCTACGAGCTCACCCGGCACATTGCCAACCGTCTGGGCATGCTTTCGTTTGCCAATATCCCTCTTACCATTCTGTACGGAGGACGAAACAACATGCTACTGTGGCTGACCAACTGGTCTCCCTCGACCTTCCTGCTGCTTCATCGCTGGATTGCCTTCACCTGCACCATGCAGGCCTGCATTCACTCCGCCATGTGGCTGCAGTTGGAGATTTTCTTTAACTACTACTACGAGTCGGCTGCGATGCCTTACTGGTACTGGGGAATCGTCGGCACTCTGGCCCTGAGCCTACTCATCCCCTTGTCGATGATGCCAATTCGAAAGCACTGGTACGAGATCTTCCTTCTCGGCCACATCGCCCTGGCTATTGTAGCTATTGTTGGTGCGTGGAACCACATCGCCTACCTCTACGAGGGCTCGGGCGGCTATGACGTGTGGTTGTTCATTGCCATGGCCGTCTGGGGCTTCGACAGACTCTTGCGCGTGGCTCGAGTGAGCAAGCACGGCATCAAGAGGGCGTACGTCACCAAGGTCGACGACGAGTACATCCGAATCGACATCCCCGGCGTCGAAGCCAGCGGATACTGCTACGCCTACTTCCCTACCTTGTCGTGGCGCATGTGGGAGAACCACCCCTTCTCCATCGTGGGCTTCAATCCCGGCCACAGCTCGTTGGATTCTTTGGCATCGGCTTCCAACTCAGACACCGAGGAATCTTCCGCGGCTGTCGACGGCGCTGCGAAAAAGGAAGCCGGCGTTGTCACCAAGACTCGTTCCATCGCCACCCGCAACGAGAAGCAGCACGGCATCACCGTCTTCGTCCGCCCGCACAAGGGCATCACCAACCTCCTCGCCGCCAAGGCCGGTCTCGACGCCGGGATCCCCGTACTCATCGAGGCTGCCTACGGCCACGAGGGCAAGACGAGCATGCAGGGCACCGAGAGTAAGTTTGCGCCTACCAATGCCTATCCCAACACGATCTGCATCGCCGGTGGCGTTGGCATCACCGCTATGCTTCCCGCTCTCAACAGCTCCCTCAGCTTGTACCACCCCGTTGGAACTACTAGGCTGTACTGGGGCATTCGAAATCGCGGTCTTGTGGATGCTGTGGAGAGCATGCTGGTCGGGCAAGATGGCACAAAGGGCGCCTGGGGCCACATCCAGCCGCACATCACGGTTGGATCGCGTCTCAACGTGAGACAGATCCTAGAGGAGGAGCTGGGAGAGGCTGGAGGCGCTGGAACCACGGTTATTTTCTGCGGCCCCTTGGCTATGTGCGACGAGGTACGATATACGGTCGCGGCGCTGGCTCGACATGGAGCGGTGGTGAGGTTGATGGAGGAAACTGTGGCGTGGTGACGCAGAATCACACAGCTTATACATTTGAAAGTAGAAATTGAGCGGGACTTTTCAACATTCCGACCATCTTGTCTATTATATCTAGATTCGCCCTCTTCGGAGGAACTTGCTTGGAGATGGACATGCTTCGCCCGAAGTAGTCGCAAATGTCTTTCCCTAGGGTGTCGTACTCGCTCGTCGAGATGTATCCGCGATCCAGGTGGTCTCTTACGAGGAAGTGCACTGCGCGGATGCCGGGACAGCTCTGCAGCAAGTTCTCCATGCACCAGCGGTTGAAGGGCCTTGTTCCTGGTCTGGACGAGGATGCAAGTCGACAGTGGAAACCTCCTAGTTGCGCGGGTCCTCGGGCGAGTAGCCGTTGAGGCTGAACTTGAGGCACGTCAAGTCCTTGGTCAGGTCGCCGATGGCACGCTGGCGGTCTGAGAAGCCACCAGACGAGCCGGCGACGCGGATTGCTCGCCGTGGCAAGCATGGTTGCGGTATTGGCCTTTGAACTAACTGCTGACCAGTCCTATCATCAACCATTCTCTTCTCTTCTCTCCCCCTTCAACTCCCGTCTTCTTATATATCATCCTCCATCGCCACCACCGGCTCCAAGCCCGGAAGACAGCACGCGGACTCGCTCTTGCACCTAGCCCCGCTCTCCCGCGTTGGCTCAAACTGTCACGACGCCTTCTCCTCGCGCCAGAACCAGTCTAGTCTGACGTAGGAGTTGACCTCGAAACATCGACCAGTGTGGGGTTACGTCGCGTTTGGGGGTTTTTAGCCGATGGAGACGAGGGAAAACAATATCCACCAGCAAAAAGAGACTCGTTAGAAGGTAGCCGGAGTGTTGAATTACCGATTGAAGGCTGGGACGATCGGAATTTGGAGATGTAAATGAATATTCTCATGGGTTTTATTCCCGGGGCAAGGTATCGTTTTGAGTCGGAGGCTTTTTATGATGACTAGTCAGTGGTGAGCCACTTAATACAGGACATCAAAATTGGAAACTAAGTCGCTAATTAGATTAGTGTATTAAACATCACATCTCTCAACTATTACTTGCAGTTAAACTAAGCAGCTATATTATTATTATTTAAGTCTAACTAGCTCACAGTTGTAGTATAGTAAATATTTTTATATCTTAATACATACTATACCACTTCTTAACACTTTTAACTTACCTTTTTCTGTTTTTTTCTTTTTAGTATTACCTCTTATAGCTTTATTTTAAAGTGTTATTTATCTTAGTATTATATTTTCTCTAATATTAAAGTCTTACCTTTATTTTAACTAATTATAATATAAAAACCTTACTAACTTATAGTTACTATTAGTAGTAAGACTACTAGTTAAGCTTACTATTAAGCACTATTTATATTTCTGTCTTAAATATAAGTATCTAGTAATATTAGTAATCCCTTTTAAGACTTATTGTTCCGCCTCTTTTCCTAGCTTAGTACAGTTATATAATACATAAAGTTATACTAATAGTTACTATCTAGGCGATTATAATTCTTATCGCTATACGAGATTTACACTGAGGCACTATGTCACCTAGTCTTGGCATAAGCCGAGCCAAATATGAGCGATTATCAATCTCCTATCGCAACCTGTTATCCGAGCTCTTTAATAGGTCGACCCTCGAGCTATTTGACTATGCCCGAACTACCACAAATAGTCACGACCGTACGAGGCCCAATAGTCATGGACCTTTGATGCACGTACAAGTTTACTACACACTAATATAGGAAGCTTTCCCCAGTATAGCCTGTTGTGCTCACCATGTGAGTTTCTTCACAAAGCTCACTGGATCAACCTGCTAGTCGACCACTACGATGATCGCCGACGTCTCCAAAGTCCCCCACGGCCCACCTACCAAGCATCATTACTGGATTGCAACGTCACCTCGAGGTGATATTGCGTGAATTTCGAGGTCGTATATGGTTCTTCGATACATCGCCCAGTCCACTGCTGAGTCAAAACTGTCCTTCTGACATGGATTCGCTGGATTGATGCCACTCAGTTCCTCCACGTGGATGCCGATCGCGATACTATTCCATAGCATGACCCCTACCTCACGCTAGTGGGACGCACCCATTCCGGTCGATAGAACCTAATTACACGTGGGTGATAACCGCAGTGATATTGTCCGGTGATGATTGACCACTGAACCAAAGATGTATAAGAGATGGCAACTCTGGGCCCAGAATATGCTCGAAGATTAAAATCAATGAATGTGACTGGGATATACAGTAATCCTCTTCACAATGAGGTTTCTTTCTCTACTTTTCAGTACCACTTCGGTGGCGGCAGCATCGTCCACCATAAACGTGCGGCTGATGACTTACAACGTTCGCACAGCAGTTTCAGTCCCCGGCACTGGCGAGAAACTTTGGTCTGTTCGACAGCCACTAATGTCTACTCAACTAAATTATGAGACTGCTGGGCGTCCCGAGTCGCTTATGTGCTTTCAAGAGGCTACGTACCCTCAAGTCCAAGACCTCAACGGCAGTCTCAACAAGTGGACCTACGTTGGCGTTGGCCGTGACGATGGTGCTCGGCGTGGAGAGTTCTCGCCAATCTTCTATCGTCCTTCGGTCTGGAAGCTCGAAGACAATGCAACTTATTGGCTCAGCGAGACGCCTGAGGAAGTCGGCTCTATTGGATGGGATGCTGCCCTCCCCCGCATTGTCACCGTCGCTCGCTTCCGTCACTGTAGCTCCGGCGCGCGCATCGTCTATATGTGCACACATTTCGACCACATCGGCCAGATCGCCCGAGAAAACTCTGCCAAGCTCCTCGTCGGCTTTACCGGCGATTGGTCCACTTACAAAAAGAAGACTATTCCCGTGTTCCTGGGTGGTGACTTGAACGTCACGCCTGACAATCCGGCCTATATTACTTTAGCGTCGGAGCTGCACGATACGAAAGACGTGGTGCCGGCGGAACATCACTTTGGAAATAACAATACTTACACGGGATTCACGGTGGACGCTTCGGACGATACGGAGATTGACCATATCTTTGTCAAGGACCCTGAGGGCCTGGAATGGGACTCGTTTGCGGTTCTAAACAGTCGCTTTGATGATGACATCTTCATATCGGATCATCGCCCTCTGGTAGTGGACTTTGACATGACTCACTCGCAAGTAGTGATGGGGTGGTAAAACGGAAGTATGATAAGACAAAAAATATGATACTGTGCCGGGTATAATTTTGGCAAATCTTCAGTGGCCTACTCCACCTCATGCGTACTCTTTAGTCTCTCGTTCGCACCAGTCAACAAAACGTGCAGAAGTCCCCGTACCACCCTGTTCTTTCTTCTTCAGTCCAGCTTGAATGTCGTCAGGGAGACATCCGAAACGACCCCAAGGGATAATGAAGGCGCCGTTCTTCTCCGAGGTGACATCCGGGGACAAAAGCCCGAACAATTCGCTATACGCTCCAAACTTGGCGCTTTTAAACAGGAGACCCTTTGGTCTGTTAGCGCCATGCTTCTTCGCTGTGGGAACATCTTACCATTATAAACGAAGCTAGTTTTGGCATATGGCGCTGCAGCTCTGTCTTCATGAGCCCCGGGTTCACCGACTGTACATGTGTTAGCTCGTATTCCCGTCGTTAATCCAGCGTCCACTCACCACAGACAAGACGCCGTGACGCCTGAGTCTTTCTGCCGTCTCGTGAGCTAGCAGAACATTTCCGACTTTGGTCATCATGTAGTTCACCATTTGGTTCTTCACCACTTTTGGCTCGCCCTTTGCTTCGTGCCAGGTTATGCCTCCCTTGGGCGTGCCGATCATCGGCGTACCCGTCTGGAGAGTGCTAGCCAGCCAGACAACTCGAACACTGTCCTTCTCAGCAAGGCTAACGGTTTTTGTGAGTACGTCCTCCAGCTGTCGCGACAACAGATACCCCCCAAGACAGTTGGTTCCCATTTGGAGCTCATGGCCCTGTTTGGTCTTGCTGCCCTCGGGCGCCATCATCACGCCTGCGTTGAGAACCAAGCCATCGAGTCTGTTCTCTCTCTCCTTGAAAAATCTTGCTGCAGGTGCAACGCTCTTCAAATCCGACAGATCGACCTGCAAGAGCTCCAGACGGCCGGTGGACTCCGGGAGCAATGCTTTGATGGCTTCGATTGACGAGGTGATCCTGGAGGCGTTTCGGGCAGCGAGGTAGACGACAGCAGATTTTGAGTAAAGGATTTTGGCGAGCTCAAAGCCAACTCCAGAGGTTGAACCGGTGATAATGTAGACTCATGAGGATAGCGAGGGCAGAGAAGTCTCCGTAAAGGTAGGCGACGGCGGGAACATCTGCGATCGGACCGACATTGTGGCGGTTTTAGATAAGCAAGACAGGAGATGAAGACTGATGTCAGATGATATGGAGTTTTGATCGAGGAGAACTGTTGCTACTATGGTGTCTATAAGTAAACGAACTGCAAACGCAATGTCTCGGATGTGCGAGAACCCCGAGAATCCACCATCATCACGCTCCCTCGTATTGACCAGGCACCGACGATACACTCGCCATTGCATCCTCATTGCGACAATCCCCTTCCAACGATAAGCGTTGAGGCGCAAGAACGACTCGTCTCGGACGTAGGTCTCGGGCGGCGATGTGGCTCCGGTCGGAGATGGGCCTACGGCATCGGCTTTATGGGTAGCAATAGCCCCGACAGGGTCCGGATTCCCGATGGCCCCGCCTAGGCCGGTTTGGGGTGCACCGCAACTCATTCAAGCATGAATAATTCTTCTCTACTTCTTCACACCATCAGTCTCCGATCCAATCGCAAAGCTAGGCGACGCTGCATCACCTCCCTCCGGAACAGGAACCCTGGCTGATCGCGTGTAGATATGCCTGGCACCCTCCCAGCTCAGTCCCTCTACGCAGCCTCCCTTGATGCTCAACGTGGGTTTCGCCGTCCCATCCGGCAAGATGCTGCGATGCAAGATCCTCACGCCGCATTCTTTGCAAAAGTAGCACTCAAGCGTGTTGCCCGTGTCCGTCTGGCGGACCCAGAGCCCGAGTTTAGACCGCACGTCTTCCGGGAGCGGCCACATTCCCTCGGCGGGGAAAATAGCGGAAGTGCCAAAGGCCGAAGATGACTGCTTCTGGCATTCGAGACAGTGGCAGCAGTAGACGCTTAGCGGTTCTGGCTGGGGGGCGTAAAGGACGATTGTGCCGCACTGGCACTTGATCTTTGGATTCATAGCTGCGCGGGGTCAGGCACCGTGAGACTGTGAGTATTCAGTTATCTTGCTTACACCGCTAGTACTCCACGTGGAGGTGAATTGCTTTGATGAGATTAAGCGCTTTTAAAACGGCCTTGATGCATCTCAGGTTTGTTTGTAACCTCGTTGCTCCGTGGTGGCTGCACGGGTGGAGGAACAGACAAATCTTTCCATTGACACTGCAAGGGCGTGGCTTGCTTGTACTCAACCCCGCCTAGTCCCAGAAAGAAAACTAGACGTAGCTTATGCAAACCTCATCACTGCAAGCTTCACCGAAAAAGGAGAAACTATTAGTACGTAGAAATGACCACGGCAATGCCGTCCGAATATCTCAAATGGCGGGCCTCCTACCCTGTACATTTGACCTATCTTCGTATGGCTGGTTTATTCTGGTTAGGCACTCCATCTGTATCCGGAATAACCGGGCCCTTTTTTCCGATCGGTGACGTAACGAGCGCTGGCTTAGGCAGATCAACACCACGCACCTCAATTGGTGATACCTTTAGCATCTACTTTCTTTGCAGCCGCGAGCGATAAATCGACCATGCCTTCAAACGGCTCCTCTGATCTACAGTATCCCACGCGGATTGAGGCTCTGTTGCGCCCTGTTCATCGACCAATCCTCTACCTCAAGCGAGCCAGCATTGCCGCGTCGTATCCGATCCGCGGCATCTGGTATTTCTCACGGCACCGCGAGTTTTGGCCGTTGTTCGCGGGGCGCATGCTGCCTTTGTCGCTCATGTCATTCTTGGTTTATTTCGTCCTCTTCACCTTTGCCTTTTTGCCGCAGTACGCATTCCTGGCCATCTTTCATGGATGGGGTGCCTGGTTCAACGCCGTGGTGCTGGTGCTGGGAGAGGGGCTGGTAATCATTCAGGCTCTTTTCGAGGGTTTCTTCGTGGACGAGTGTCGTGTGGATGTATTTGATGTGAGTCTCCCTTCTGAAGAACATGCGCAATTGCATCAGCCTTCTAACCCTCACTTAGGCAACTCTCATCAACTACTCGCTGACTGACCTCATCTCTCCACACCGAATCTTGTTCCGAGATGCCCCCAACTCCGTCAAGATGCTCGGAAAACCCACCAGCTCTGCCGTGTACACACCGTGGAGCATCATTCAAATCGTCGAGCTGATTGTGTTCCTGCCTCTGAACCTGATTCCGTACGTCGGCACCCTCGCATTCATCATCATCACGGGAGCGAGACTCGGCAAGCTGTCGCATTATCGGTGGTTTGAGATCAAGGGGCTGTCAAAGGATGAGAAGAAGAAGGAATTGAGGGACCGCGCATGGGAGTATATCTGGTTTGGTACCGTTGCCATGATCCTGGAGTTGATTCCCATCATGTCGCTCTTCTTCCTCTTGACTACCACGGCGGGAGCAGCCATGTGGGCGGCGCGGATGGAGGAAGAGGATAGGAGGCTGGCTGTGAATGATCTCTTGGGTCCAGAGGACTCGTCTGCGCCACCTCCATACACGGACAATGTTGTGTAGAAAGGGTTGCATTACACCCCAGACCTGAAGCCATCTTCACTTCCTCAAAACCTCGAGCCACTCCGCGACGACCCTACTACTGTCTCCTCCGCCAACCCGTCAACTCTGCCCGCGTTTTCCACGTGCACTGCACACTGTGAGCCCTGCCTCAGGTGAGCAGCTGCCTGAGGTTCTCCCGATTTCGCTGTCAACTTGTTGAGAATGAGGCTCCCGATGTCGGGGTGAGGCTGTTCGATCGTCAACTGAGAGCCAATCGAATCCGGACAAGTTAGTCCGCGCGTGTCCGAAGTTTGGAGGAGGGGATGCTCGCTGTAAGCGGAAGGAGCCAGGTGCTCGGCGCGGACAGTCTTCGAGTGGTGTCGAAGAGCACCAAAGAACTCCAGAGCAGGATGGAGCTCTCAGGATCTCGCAAGCCAAGATCTCTGCATTAGTATTCAGTGTCTATCTCTGATATAAGCCTACCTACCAGGAGCCCCCTAGTATTGCACTCCTTATTCACCTACGCCGTCAGTCCAGTCGACAGCCGTTGCCAGTTGACACCATGGAGCACCGCGCACCTTCCCTCTCTGTCAACTCGACAACCACGATGACTCGTTTTGTGCCAGCCTGAGGCAATACCTCATCTCAACGCTTCATCCCCAACAACTGCCCGAGGGAAGGAGCACTCTCTCCTAGCCCGGATCAACAGGGCACACACCTTTCTCTTTTCCCACAACTCGAGACCCACAAAGAGTTTTCTCCTGTCCTCGATTCTCTTCTCTCCAACCTTTCCTCTTCATCCTCACTTTCATTCAGCAGACGAGATCCTGTTCGCCTTCCTGTCTCCTCTCATTCTCTTCACCCCCTGGGACCTCGTCTCATCCTCTTACACTCGTTCCCCTTTTCTTCTAGTGTCCCTTTCATCTACGCAGCTCGTCGCCTCTCGTTCTGCCCAATACCCTCTCCCTCTACTTCATCCTTGAGAATCCCCTTTGAAAGAAGATTCATTGCCCCAGATGCGCATCTCCGCGTCTCTCGGGGCCATTCTGGCCACTGGGCTTCTGGGTCACTCCAGTGCCCAAGCTGCCGATTATGGGTGAGTACACCGGCTCAATCTTAGTTGACTTGGTACTAACGCGAGACAGCTCTTCGAACGGCAGCCCCAATGGCATCCCAACTGATGCTACCGGCAACGTTCCACCTGTCAACCCTAATGGTTTGCCTGGAAGCTTTCCAGTTCCTGGTGGTGTCCCCGGTGGTGTCCCAGGCGGCATCCCTGGCACCGTCCCTGGTACCGTTCCTGGCGGCGTCCCTCCCGTTGGCTCTGGTAGCATCCCTGGCAGCGGCTCTCCTATCATTCCTGCTGGTGGTATCCCGGGTGGCTTCCCTGGTGGTTCTCCTGTTGTTCCTGCTGGTGGCATTCCTAGCAGCATCCCCGGTGGCGGCTCTCCTGTTATTCCTGCCGGCAGCATCACTGGCATCACTGGCATCCCTGGCCCCGTCATTATTCCTGGCAGTCTTCCCGGCCCTAGTGTCTCTCCTGGTGTCCCCGGTGCTTCTGTTCCCAACTTTCCCACCTGTCCTACACAGACGAAAACCGTCTTTGTCACTGTCTACCCCACAAACCCCGATGGTTCTTCAGATGGCACTCCAGATGGGATTCCTGATTCTGTCTCAAATGGCTCCGATCCTGATCAGACAATTGCCCAATCCCCTGCCCCCACTCAACCTCCTTCTGTCTCGACTGCCCCAGCAAATCCCGCTGTTTCGCCCTTCACTACTCTGACCATTGACATCTGGGGCTCACCCGAGGATGGAAGTGGCACTGGCGATGGAACAGACTCTGGTGATGGAACAAACCCTGACGACAATGGCACTGGTGCAGATGGCAACAGCCCCAGCGATGGCAACAGCCCCAGCGATGGCAACAACCCCGGCGGTGGTAACCCCAGCGATGGCAACAGTCCCGGCTCAGGCTCAGGGCCTCTCTTCTCTTCTGCCCCTGCCCCTGACACTGCACCCGAGTACTCCAGCAATGCTTCTGGTGGCTCCCCTACTGGCGCCCCTGGTGGCTTCCCCAGCAGCCTCCCAAATGGTCCTGGTGGAGGCACACAAGCACCTGCCCCCTTCCCTTCTCAAGTACCTGGTTCTGGGGGCCCTGGCATTCCTCCTTTCAGTACCTCTGGAGAGTCTGGCCAGCAAGTCAGTGATAACTTCCCCCTGCCGACACAAGGCGGCTCTCAGGTTCCAGCTGGAGTTTCTCCTTGGTTGTCGAACGCCCCTGGTAGCGCAGGCAGTGGACCACTTCCCACGTCATTCATCACCATCACTGGCGTAGATGGCCTTCCAACTGTCATCAACGGCGGCAATGGCCCACTTCCAACCTCCGTTATCATCATCACCGGCGCGGATGGACTTCCAACTGTCGTCCACGGCGGCACCGGTGTCCCTGGCAATGCTGGCAACGGACCACTCCCCACATATGTCACCATCACTGGTGCAGATGGACTTCCAACTATCGTCGACGGCGGCAATGGTGTCCCTAGCAACAGACCACTTCCCACATTTGTCACCATCACTGGCGCGGATGGCCTTCCAACTATCATCAACGGCGGCAACGGCGTCCCAGGAGGTCAGGGTTTGCCACCATCGGCATCCTCAGACGCTTCTCCCGCAAGCACCGACCAATGGGTGCCTCAAGGTATCTCGACTGGTGTCCCACTTCCTCTACCCACAATCACTGGTGCGCCTGGTGGCTCTATCCCGCAAGGTCCTTCTGATGGTTCCGGTGCTCCCTTCCCAGGCGGCGGTTCTGCAGGCGGTGTCACAACATGTGCGACGTTTACCGTCATTGGCACCGATGGCCTTCCAACTGTTGTCGACTCAACTTGGGTGATTCCTGCAGGCACCCCTGCAACTGCCATCACTCAAGGGCCTGATGGTCTTCCTGTTACCATTGGTCCTCAAGGCGGCCCAGGAGACTCTGGCACCACCACAAGCACCAGCTACACCGTCATTGGCACCGATGGCCTTCCAACTGTTGTCGCCTCAACTTGGGTGATTCCTGCAGGCACCCCTGCAACTGAAGCCTCTGCTCAGCTTCCAGCCACTGCCATCACTCAGGGCCCTGGTGGTCTTCCTGTCACCATTATTCCTCAAGGCGGCTCAGACGGTTCTGGCATCACCACATGCACGAGCTACACTGTCATCGGTACTGATGGTCTTCCAACTGTTGTCGACTCGACTTGGGTAATCCCCACAGGCAGTCCAGCGACGGAAACTCCTGCTCCGGCCACGTTCATTACCCAGGGGCCTGATGGCCTTCCTGTCACTGTTGTGGGCGGTTCAGATGGCTCCGGCAGCACCACCTGCACTAGTTACACTGTTATCGGCACTGATGGTCTCCCCACCGTCGTTGAATCGACCTGGGTTGTGCCAGGCCCCACGCCCATTGTTGGAGGCTCTGCTAGCTCCCCTATCTCAATCTTCACTCAAGCTCCCTTCCCCGGCATCACATCTTCCGACTTCGGCGGCATTCCCGGTGGCATCCCTCCTGTCACGGGCGACCAAGGCGATGGCGCGCTCATCACTACCTGCACTAGCTACACTGTCATCGGCACCGACGGTCTCCCCACCATTGTGGACTCGACTTGGGTTGTTCCAGGACCTGCCAACACCGTCTCGCCATTCCCCGAAATCCCTGGAAACCCCGAGACGGCCTCTAGTGCCCTTCCAATCGGCGTCCCTCCAGCTGTTACTGCTCAGCCAAACCCTATCCCTGGCCTGCCTTCTTCTGTCGGGCCCGCTGGTTCCGTTGTCCCTGGAGATGGTGATATTACGACTTGCACAACCTACACCTTCATTGGACCAGATGGTGTTCCCACTGTTGTTGACTCAACTTGGGTGATTCCAGCTTCCGTCGATGCCCAGTTGCCATTGCCTGGTAACCCTTCATACGTCTCGAACGCCTATCCATCTGGTCTTCCAACTGGTGTTCCAGGTCAAATCACCGCGTCCCCTGGAGACTTTGGTACCGGAGGTGGCGTCACCACTTGTGCAACCTACACTGTCATCGGCACAGATGGCCTTCCAACCGTCGTTGACACCACCTGGACCGTGCCCGGAAGCGCTCTGCCAACTGGAACAAGTCTTGGTTTCCCTCAAAACACTGTGACCGGCGCTCCCGTGTCCTTCACGTCTGACGCCGATGCGGGGCAGTTCACTGCCGTGACCACAGCTGTCATCATTGGTCCAGATGGAAAGCCCACATCTGTTGTCCAGACTGTAGTCTTGGCTACCGCGGCTGATGAAGGCGTTCCCACAGGAGTTCCCCAAGGCACTGTCTCTGGAATCCCCGCACCACCTCCATCTGGCCCTGTCATCTCAAGCGGCGACTCGAACCCCACTGGCTACCCCAGCCTCAGCGATTACGGTGCCGGTTCTCCGTCCGACATCTTCGGTGGAAGCAGTGCCCTAGCGACCTACATCTCTGGTACTGTCACCGGGACACTCACCTCTACTGTCACTCAAGTCATCAATCCCACTGGTGGGCCAATCCTCTCTGACGGCGGCGCCGAGACCCTGACCCCTTATGATCCCCTGGGCAATGGTGCACCCATCTCCAACGTTGGTTACGGCCCAGTTCCCTCTGAGATTACTCTCTTCCCACAAGCATCGGACCTTGAGACTAGCGTTTGGACCAACATTATCGTGGAACCTACAACCACTTACACGATCAATTTCCCTCTCACCACGCTGGCTACCGTCGCCCGAAGGGTCGTTCGACGACAAGAAAGGTTTGTGAACTGACTTGACTTCGTTGATCTCTGCTGACCGTCGCCTAGCTCTGGGCCTTTGTTTTCGGGCTGGACCAACTCAAGCTCCGCTGCGATATCCCTGACCGATACCACCTCTCTCGCGACAAGCTTGCCGTCTGCCTTGACAGCTACAGAAGCGCCCACCACTCCTGGCAGCCCATCTGTGACTGCATCTGACGCATCTCCTACGGTGTGCCCAAGCGGTGGCCGCATTGGAAACACCACACTTGACGTAAGTGACCTGCCTTATTTACTCATGCATCCCTAACTCTTTGCAGTTTGACGCCTCCAAGCCCGGGCCACTCTTCAACCCTGTCGAGTCCATCTGGTTCTCACAAGGCTTCCTTGTGGCACCTCCATCGTCGCAACTTCAACCATATATCCCATCTTCTGGTGGCCAGCTTGTGGAGTTTGTTCCCCCCTCTCTGTCGAACACAACCAGCGGGTCTGGCGATGTTGCTGAGATTGGCGTTGGCCCTCATGCCCCTAGCCCATGTTTCCGATTCGACTTCTTTGGCGCAAGCCTGGGATGCGAGACTCAAGGCAACGAAGAGTGGTGCGAGTTTGAGATTTCAGCTTACCGCTACAACGACACCTCCTCCAGCGAGCAGTCCATTGCCTGGTCCGAGACCAAGCAAGTCCCCGCCTGTTCTACGTTCCTCGAGGGCGGCTACGAGCTGACCCCCATTGAGCTGGAGGGATACACGGATCTCTCATCGGTGTTGATCACCCTTCGAGTTGGTCTGCAGCTGCGAACCTGGTGGGGCGATGACTTCCGTGTCGGCTGGACCGATAACAGCTGCGTCGCTGAGGCTTGCCGCTCGAATGCCCCGTCTCTCCACGTCAAGCGGGAGACTGTTGCGTCGGCCCTGCGCCGTGGTATCTGGGGATGGACACGATCTGGACTCCGACGTCTTGATGACGATCTGGTATGGGAGTCAATGAACTGAAGGATGTCTATTGACGGATGTCTTACAATGGTGATGGAATATGGCGAGTTGCTTTGGGAGAAGATTTTCACTGTATTCACTGACACCATTTGACGTGGATTTCTTGGACGGGCGGTGTAATGATTGACTATGGCACGTGGGTTTAATTCAGAGGTAGTTAAATGGAGGATCATGTCAAGTATCACGGATAGCCCTTGCTTGCAAGTATTCATGATAAATCGCATCGGCCCAAGCAATGACCCTATGCATTCTATAACATTGACGGTCTCTCTTGTGTTTCGTTTACGATGGACTTTATGCATTTTGTCTTGCTTGCTTGTACGGGACATGTTGGCACTGCATTAAGATGTTTGGAGATCAAATAGTCCTTGGCCATAAAAAAAGCACCCCGGCCTCCTAGAGCTGTCATTCACTTTGCAGACGGCATGCCTGCATTGCAGAGATACTTAGTACAGTACTCAGAGCATATTTCCATCGACAAGCGTGATTGGTTTAGTGGTAAAATTCTCCGTTGCCATTCGAGCAACGTCGGGGAGCCCTGGGTTCGATTCCCAGATCACGCATTGCCACAATACAAGCGATTGTACTCCTATTTTTGCTTCTCCTGATAATAATTCTGACAGCTCACTGGAGACTACTAGAAATGTCTTATACCCTGATCAGCTTAATGTTTTTAAAGAAAGTGGATTAACAAAAGTGACTTTAAATATATATAGTAAGCTAGCTTATACTCTAAGTACCTCTTGTCTGTTAGTTATATATTTCTAGGTCCTGTTAGATTAACTAACCTGCTTCTAGCTGCCTGTATATACTGCCTGTCTGATATTAGAAATATAAGAAAGTCTGACTTTAAGTGTATTATTTCCCTATAGACAGATAATTATTATATCTCTTATATAACTATATCCCTTTAAGACCTGTAATTATAATAAGCTTCTTACCTCTAACTATCTTACCTAATAAGCTATATATAAGAAGGTAAAGCTATATATTACTACTACTAATATTACTACTAATATAGTTACTGCCTACTTAGGGTCTTAGTAAGGTTATTATAACTAAAGTTAACTTAACTTTTACTCTCTCTTTTATTATAACTAGACTTTTAAGACCTTCTTTAAAAGCTAAGAAAATACTAAAAAAGAAGAGATTAAAAGATAAAAATTAAATATAAAAAAAGCTATAATAGTAGCTAAAGTAAGTCTATCTTATTTTAAAGCTAGTTATAAAGGCTTAGACTATTAGGGACTTAGCTTTTAAGAAGAGACCTAATTAGTAGGTAATACAGATAAATATTATAGTATAGTTTTAAAAGAAGTAGCTAAATATTATTTTTAATTAACTAAGAGTATTTTAAAAGCTTTTAGCTCTTTTAAGAACCTAGAAAATATTTCTAGTAATTATTAACAAGATAAAAACTTCTTATAAGAAGAATATAAGTATTATATACTATAGTGATAAATAATAGGAGTTTATACTATAAAAGTTTAGTAATATAACTATTTTACTAAGAAAGCTTAGCCTTTCTTATTATAACCTTTATAAGTAAGCTTTTATAAGAACTAAAAAGGTTAGTCTAACTACTATAAAGGCTAAAAATACTAAGAGGCTTAATAAGATTAAGTATATCTTAATAGATAGCTCTAGTAAAAAGAAAGAGAGGCCTAGTAAAACAGAATATTAGTATAGCTCTTAAGTAGCTACTTAAGTGTAAAAAGAGTTATTATTATAAACCTTAATATTTAAGCTAGTTACTAGAAAGTAGGTAGCTTTCTTAGTGTTAATAAGAAGCTTTATCTTACTACCTCTTAAGTAATCTTATTAGGTAGTAAGCTTATAAGAAAATCTAAGCTTAGATAGGATTTTAACTACTTTTACTACTTTTAGGCAGAGTAGCTAAGTTCTTAAGGTATCTAATCTTAAGTCTACTATTACTAATATATAAGTATAGTTTATAAAGGCTATCTTAGAGGATAAGATTAATAGGTTTATTAACTAGATTAAGAGAAATTTTACTTTTATAATTTAGTATAATAGCTTAGTACTTATATTTAAAAAGAGAATATTCTAAAAGGTTATAAGAAGGCTAAAAGGGTTAGTTAGGGATTTTAAGAGTATAAGAGGGGAAATAAACTAAGTAGATAACTCTTTTAGTAATAAAAATATATAAATAGGTCTCTAAAGTTATAAAAATATTAATTTAGTACTAGATAGAGTGAAATTAAGAGTAAAGGTATAATATAAAAAGAGTAGAATTTTATAAGGTTATAATTATAAATTAGCAGCTTTTTTAACCTTATAGTAAGATACTATAAGGTTATATTTTACAGTTGTTATAATATAATAAAGAAAGTAATTTATACTAACTTAATATAACTTTAATATTTTAATTTATAGTGTAATTTATAATATAACTTAGCTATTATAATTCTTAATAAATAAATTATATATAGTATTAATTTTAAATATATCTTATATCTAAAAGTTATTAAAATCTTTAAGTGGTTTAATAGTAGCTTAAACTACTTATAGTTTTTAATCTATAGTAAAATAGCTAGTAGTATAACTATTATAAGGGTTTTTTATAAGGTATAGCTTACTATAAGTTATAAGGTATTTTAGGAGGGTTATATATTATATTATTAGTATACTAGTATATTACTATAGTTATATATTATAGCTATATAAGTATAGTAACTTTAGATTAAGATTAAATAGTAAAAATATTATATATAAATTATTTTTAAAATAAAAAATAAAACTTTAGCTCTTAAAGATTATTTTAGTATATCTTATATACTTTTAGTACTAAAGCTAATACAAGCCTAATAAAAAGCCTAGAGAGAAGCTACTTATAGAGGTGTTAAAAAGAGAAGAAAGAAAGAAAGATATTATAGTCTAAGAGACTAAATAATAAATAATAATAAAGATCTATACAGCTGCTAACAGCTGCTAACAGCTGTTAAGTGTTAAGTTTATATTAGCTTTTAGCTACTAATAACTATACTACTAGCTAACCTACTAATAGCTAGCTAACCTACTAGCAGCTAGTTTTACCCACTTAAAATCCTAAGCTTTTAGCTATAACTATAAAGTAACTTAAATATACCTAGCTAGTATAATCCTAATACTTAACTACTCTACTCTTATAATAGACTAGATGCTTAACATCTAGTTAATTATTTCTCTCTTTTTTACCTTTTTTTTCCTTTTTTTTTTTTTTTCTTATCTCTTTTTCTCTTTCCCTCTCTTTAATTTTTCCTAGCCCTTTAGGAAATAAGATAACTCTAGTCTTAGTAAAAAAACTATCTACTTATATATAGTGATAGTATAAGAGGCTTAACCTAGGTCTACTATATAAAGAATATAAGTTTTTATCTAATTTTATAGTTTTTTTTATATCTATATAAAATAAAAGCACTATCTACCTTTTAGGTCTATAAAGTATAAATAAATAAATAATATACTTTTAGTATATTTATTTATATTTTATATCTTACTTTAAAGTAGTAGTCTTATTTTATACTAAGTACTTAACCTTTTAGATTACTTTTCTTATACTAACTTAAGTTACTAGTTATAAGGTATAATTACTATAATTATAAGGTATTAGCTTTTAATTCTATATAACTTATCTTATAGCTTATTATAATAGTTACCTATCTTAATATCTTAATAAGTATATTATTTTTAATATAATAATTTTCTTTTCTTTTAACTTTAAGATATTATTACTATACTAAATATAAGTATTATATATTATTTCTTAAGTTCTTAATATATTTTATCTTTTAGAGTATTATTAAGTTTTTCTAGCTAACTTTATATAATCTCTAAGTTGCCCTAATAGTCTTAATACTATTCTTACTACTATATTATAATAGACTTTCTTAGCTTTATAACTCTTAAAGTATTAATATTTATATTTACTTACTCTCTTATAACCTAAAAGTATATCTTATCTTCTTTTCTAATCTCTAAGCTTTCTTTTAATATATTTTATACCTTAAGAAAGTTTTAGATAGTAGTATAAGTATATATAATAAGCATCTAGTATTTAATATAATACTCTAATACTAATACTCTTAGAATTCTAAACTTTCTTTTTAGCTAACTAAAGGCTAGCTTTATAATAATCTAAAGCTATAAGTACTATAAGTTATATAGCTCTTTTTTATTTACTAGGCTATTAACCTTTTTATTCTACTCTTTAAGATAATATCTCACACTAGAATATAGTATTAATAAGCCTACTTAGGTACTAAAGCTAGTATCTCTTAAGTAGAATTAATACTTAGTAATATAAAAGTTTTTTAAAAGAGTATACTATATTAGAGTTATATTATTAACTAACCCTTTTATACCTACTAGTATATATAAAAAGGTTTTATTTAGCTATACTATATAAAGTATATTTTAGGTAATTATAAACTAATTGTAAGAGTTGGGGCGGCATGCCCAACCTTTAATAGAAAGTCCTAGCCGTAAGGCTAAAAAGATCAAACGATTCGAGTAAGCTGCGTCACTCAATCGTGCCGCACAACAGGTTATAAGGGAGCTCTCTCAGCGAGCCCTCGGCGAGCCCTCCGCTTAGCCGTACCCTTACAGTTTACCCTGTCACACAGCTAATTTACTAGCCTGAGAGGGAAAGAAACATCTTTTTAGCGTCTAATCCCTGTCCTCGAGGGTGGTTTTGTGACCCTTTGTCTTTTGGAAACATCGAGCCGATCAGGGCATTAAGGAATGCTCGTGCCTAATCGATCGGATGTAACCATATCTGTTAGTCTATACGTTCGATAACGTAGCTACATCGGTCCTAGCTTACTCCTTGCGAGTGGATATTTATCTAGTTGTTGGATCGACGCTGCACTTCGGGCTGCCCCCGTACAACCAATGTCCCAAGATTTACACGCAGGCTTGCAGTACGCCACGTCGGAAGGAACAGTGCCGAACTCGACGTAGTCGGCGAGAATCTTGTTGACGCACGGACTAGGATCCATCGCATCGTGATATCAGCCGGGCTGGTGTCGTTTTGGGTTCTGAGGACACAGATGAGCGAGCCAGCACTGAAGTAGTCCTTGAAGAAGCTGTCGTATCATTTGTCGGCATCGGCGAGGCTAGTAATCTAGCCCTGTGAGGATAGCATAGCGTTAGTAGAAACGTTTCGGTTGGTTGGGAAGCCTTGAGGCAGAGCATCATCACTTATAGGGCCGGTAGAATAGTCATACGCCACCCGTTCAACGCGATCGGGGAACATGGAAGCGAACTAGTTGCCTAGGATGGTTACGTAAGAGAAGCTAAGGTATCGGAGCCGGGGAAGCTCTGTTTCATTATTCGTGCCTCGCTCTGACTGCATCTCTCTTGGATGCATTGCTTCGTAGCTGGTCAATTTTTGTCTACCATGGCGACCATATCCCACACACCAAGGCAGTCCCTGCGTATCCCATAATTTCTCCATACGCCTCGTCCGAGCTCTGACAAATCTCGGCGTATGAGTCTGATAGCGTGGCTGTACCGAAGATCGTTGATACCCTGAGTCAAGCCCCCAGTGTTTCGTACCTGCAAGGTCATCGCATCGAGGGCGAGCAACGTTTTAGAAACACTGTGATTGCGGCGTGCACAAGCCCATGCCGCGAGGATCAAAGGAATCAACCTCGTAGTGACGGTCGTTGTCGATGATGCTCCACAGTTGGTGCGCCCGGGTGAACATAAACTCGACACCCGAGTTGCCGGGACCGCCGGGGTTGGTGAATATGGAACCGTCCAGGGACGGGTCGTTGTCTGGCACGGTGGCAGGGAGTTTCATGATGGCGATTGCGACGGTTCGGTTGTCGGCCTCATTGAGCTAGTTGAGGGGAAGCTAGAGACTGGCACACTTGTACTCCGTAACAGTCATAATACTGTAAGTTTGTACTCGGAGTAATGGAGGCCCAGTCAAAGGATGAGTCTGGAGCGGCTACCCTTGGATGAAACGGCAATGGCACCGAGGAGTGAAAAGCATTTTAGACAAGTACACTCCGACATGATCTGAACGGATTTCCTTGGCAGTTCAAATGGTTTCGGGTTTCTGTTCAAGTAGGGTGATGGTGACGGGTCCTTAGATGAAGAATCTGGTGGAAAAGGTGTATGCTCTTATTCCCACGGCAGGACACGCAGACTGCTTATAGCCTTGAAAGATTTACACGGTTGAGATGCGAAATATGAGCGAGGCCTTTTGGAAACTCTTCCGTAAGTTGCAACTATCGACGGTGGGGTGATTGCGAGCTTGATCTAAACCTTGGCTTTAGGCTGAATGTATCGCATGCGCTTGTTCTTATATGCTTTCGTTGAGTTCCAGTTATTCACAAACAGATAACAAAAGAATACCAAGGCTAGGCCGCTGAAAATGAGCGGTGCGAGAATGGCAAAGACGGTGAAGACGTACGCAGCCCAATTGAACGCGTAATTGTCATGTAGGGTCGTTGTTGCGAGCCCGACTTGCATAGCTGTCAGGACAATTGCGATGTAAACGGTGAGGGATGCCAGGATGGTAAATGTCTGGTTCCAAAACTCGTCATAGCGCTGCCAGGCGCGAACGTAGCCAGTAAAACCAGGCGAGAGTCTGTAGATCTTATTAAGACGGCTAAGACGTAGCTCGCCATATATGAAACGCTCGTCAATATGGTCGTAGATGTCGATGGTAATGAATTCGCGGACCATGGCACTCCAAGTAGGCCAGGTGACTTCCTTGGGGAGAAGGTGCTTCTCCCGTGCGATGAGAAAGTCGCTCTCGTATCGGATGAGGGTTACGTAGGAGAATAAGAGGCCCAGGGCGCGTCGGCGGATCGATACTCTCCTACAAATGGGCTGTTGTTCGTCGCCGGAGCTTGCCGCCGAGTGAGGACTCCCGGAGAGGTAGCGAGACCAAAAGGCGGAACATAATAGAAAGCGAGGGAGAGGTTTGATAAAGATGCATCCGGTGTTCCAGACGAGATGCATGTCCATCCGCTCGTCAATGACGATCTCGCGGCCGATGGCGATTTGCCGATGGAGCGGCCGCGTTGGGTTGGGGCGGCCAACCAGCCAGAGCCAACGACGAATCTTGGTCAGCCTCGTGAGGTCGAGCTCTCTGTCCAGGTCTCTGTCGAAATCATCATCAATGGCGGCATCGAAAGAATCGAGACGTGGTGCGGCGACGTCATCGGTTTCGGTGAGGTAGGAAGCCGGGAGGAGCGAATAGCCGTGACAGTGGTCTCTATCGTTTGCCTCGCCATTGCACTGGAGGAGGCAGTGGGAAAATGGTGACGGCCGAGGCTGGGTTTGAGTCAGTGGCTGACCGAGGCGAGGTACTGGAAGAATATTGGGACAATGGTGATCTCACATGTCGATCTAGGTGTTCCATTTTGAATCCAATGTGGTGCGGAAAGTCTTCTGCATCCGACACTTGACCATAGATTGACCGGCCGAGGACTGATTAAAAAAGAAGGAAAGAATTAGGATAAATTTCCACTTCGCCTCCTAGCGAGTGAAATAGCCAAACTAGCCGCACTAGGCTTCAGATCCGCGCGCCGCAGCATGTTGGGCGGGAATCTGTTGGTTGTGCTGAAGTTGCTTATGACCCCTGTCCTTAGACAAAGGAGGCTGTGAATGTTTAGAGATTGGCAGGTAGGTTGGCAGCCTAGCGGGTGAGCATGTGACCAAAATACGAATACGGGCTTCCCACTGCGCTACTCCGTACGTCACTGACGTTTCCATGAAATATAACAGCGAAAGTAGTAGTGAGCTATCGTATCTCATCACAACATCCAGATCCCTTGTCAAGCAGAGTCCAAGACTCGCATGCATGCTCATACAGATCCTTACATCGAGCTTACATTGTAACTAGCCACTACAAGTAAGCCAACCCCCGGCAACCCAAATCCCAACTTCTTAGTCCAGTCGATAGCAAGTGTCAGTACCGAACAAATGTCCTACACGTTGTCTCAAAATCCTCTCTGTCCAAAGTCTCGCATACTACCCATCCTCAGTCCGAGCTCGTCTCAGAGTCCAACGAGGATGGATTGCCACTGCTGCAGTACTCGGACTGGTCGTAGACGATATGGTCGTCGCCCGCGTCGCTGTCCGCAGCTTCGTTGGCACCCATGTCATCCACGCCGTGGTAATCATCGTCATGGTAGGCCTGGTCCTCGTTGCCAGGCCGGTGTGTCAGCGGCGCAAATACCAGGTCGCCCTGGCTCGGCTTCTCTTCGTCCGCCTGGCTGAAGAACGGGTGCTCTGCGTGGAGGGACTTGCCCTGGCTGATGAATCCCATTGGGCTGTGGGCAAAGTCTTGGCCGCGTCGGCGCACCGCGAGCCACTCTTGGATGAATGTCAAAGGCTTGGTTGAGAACTTGATGTCATCCTCTGGAGTTGCCGCCGCCAGGTCTTGGTCAACCTCTGTGGTCTCGTCGTCCCCCGCTCCGTCCAGCGTCATCGACGCGTCAAAGTCCTCGTTGTCTATGATGCCTTCTTGGATACCTAGAAGGTTGCACATGCCCTCGTACTCGCTCCATTCAAAGTAAAGACGGCCTGCGTAAATGCCCAGCTCAACGCGAAGCCACTCCGGCGCTTTCCAGTTGTGGGGAAGCGGTGGAATGCTGTAGTAGGTTAAGTCGTTGAACTGGAGCATCTTGCGTGTAATGGGCGCTGCGTATGTCAGGAGGTGTGCTTTGAAGACGCTTCTTGGATCGCGTAGTATCGGTATCAGCTCATCTGCCTCCTCGGGGATGATGACAACAGCCGTTTCTGAGACGGGGCTCCAGAGGATCCAATTGACCGGTCGCTTCAGCACTGTTAGTATCTTGTATCCTGCAAACTATGGGGTAAGCACTCACAAGAAAGTTGTCCATTGCGTCGTCCAGCTTTTGCTTGATTGTTTTTTCGAACTCGCCCGTCACAAACAGCCTCGAATCGGTGGCGTTTCGCGAGACCCTGAACTTGCGGCCAAGCCCTGTTTTCGACAGAGAAGAGAATACATGGGTAAAGTAGTGAGTGTCGGCCGGCATGTTCCCCGTTCGCGCAAAAACCTCCAAGTCGGAATGGAGGCTCTGGAACGAGTGCGCCGCGTAATGGTGTGGCCGTTTGACCTGTCGCACCGACTCGACTTCGAAAGCGACCTCTCGTTCCTGCTCTACCTGTTGCAGTGCTGTGGCCCGAACTGCACGTCCGGTGTCCTGGAATGTCTTTCTCCGGGCATCGAGTTCGTCCATAAAGTCCTTTAGTTCCTTGTTTGTTGAGGTGTGATACGGCATGCCTCTGGCCTTTTGCTTCGGGTCGTAAAGCTGCTGCAGCGTTTGCTGCTCGTCTTGCTTGATTGTCGCGACGTACTTTTCCCTCTGGGACCTGTTCTTCAAAAAGCTTGGGTTGGTCAAGGTCGCTTGCATTCGGCGGCAATAATCCTTTCCTTGGGAATAGTACAAGGGCTGAAGTTGTTCGATACTCTCGCAGGTGTTGTCGAGAAGCCACTCGATTCTAAACACCGTCAGCCTGAACTTCAAATCAAGAGCGGGATACTTACACGTCAGCAGAGTCAATTGGTTCGTACATGGTTTTTTCTTGCAAATCGGCTATGCCTTGATGGACCTCGGGCGGGATGAAAAACGTCACGGACTGCGTAGTTCCAAGCTGACGAAGTCGCATGGCAGCTGTACTCTTGTTAGTTCTGGAAACTAAACACTATGCCCTTACCAACCTTGAACTGTGTGATCCTTTGTTTGGCCGAGGCCAAGCGTAAGAGCTCCGCGAGCCTGTGGCGGGAGCTTGAGATCGGTGCCACGAGTATGCGCCTACAGGAGTCAGCTTAGAATACACAAACAACTTGGGGAACTTGCCTCGTCGAGATATACCAGACACATCTGCAGGTCGTCGGCAAAGGGCGACGCGAGGAGTGGCGTCCTTCTCCCCTGCTTGGTGACTACCCAAGGCTTGTTCCCTTCGTCAAAGTACATGGCCGCGAGAGCGGTGCTATCGACCTTCAGCCACTGTTGGGCCAGAGTCAGGTTGTCCATTTCAAGGATCTGGGCACCTGCATCAATCAAGACACGGATAGATCTCCTGTTCAGTCTATGAAGCAAGTCGATTTCCGATGCTCTTCCCGGGTTATGGCCCCCATTCACCTCGTGAGGCAAGACACAGAGACGGTTGCGTGGGTGCAAAAGGTATGTCAAAACCTCAGCGCTAGTATGTAGCAGACTCGGAAGATCCTGCTGCTTGATGTTCAGAGGCAGCATGGTCCGGTTGTCGTTGGTGCCACTGAAGCCCGTCGTCAACGGCTTGGCCGGGCGCTTGGAGCCCGCTGGTTCTTTGATGAGCGGGAACAAGGGAATATCCCAACCATTGGATTGCAGCTTGACCTTGAATTGCTTTGCGTGTTGCGGAAACACAAAGTTGTTCAAGAAGTAGTCGATCGCAACGCGGTTGTACCTGGCGTTCCTCCAAATTTCCGTGAGCTGTATCTCGTCGTCGACATTGATCGAGTTCCACGCTCGGAGAGACGACGGATAGTTTTCGATACTCATCGTCCACTTGTCGTACTCCGTCGATGGGTCGTCCGACTTGAGAATATGCTCGAGACACTGTCGGAGCTGAGCGAGGTTGATGCCGTCATAGTAAAAGGCAAGGCATGTCAAAAGAATCGCCACATCGGGGTGACCCCATTCCGACTGCTCACTCGGAACGCCTTTCGCGTGGAAGGGAACCGCGATTGGGTCGCGGTGCGGGTGAAGCCCGTACTCCACGTTCCACCGTTTTCTTAACGTCGACATCAGGATTCGATCCACTAGTAAACCTCGAAGGAGGTACACAGTCTGTCGGATGCTTGGACGATCCGGACAAAGCCTCTGAATTCGCTCGATGCTGCGGGGTCTAGGCTTCCGTGCCGACACAAAGTCCTTGATGGCCACTCTGTCTGCCTGTGGCATCGTGGAAGCAGTCATTGGGAGAATACCGCCCAGGCCCTGGCATATATCAGCAGTCACTTTGCGAATCAACTCATCTTCAACGTCAGTTCGCAGGAAAAAGAGGAGTGGAAACCCCCCGCTGGTGCGTCGAAGAATACGGATGGAGTTTTGAAAGGCGAGACTGAGGTCAAAGACGTATCCGTCTACCAGCCGCAGAACCGCCTCAGCCACTAGCCATCGATGAGGGTGGCCGTCAACGCTCATTTGAGAGCCAGACGGGTAGATGAGTTGTGTGCGAACAGCCAGAGTGTAGTCGGATTCATCCAAGATGTCTCTGGAGACCCTCGTCAGCCATTCCTGGACCTTGATCATTGCCTCAGCCTGTGGAAGCTGGTTGTCCAAAAGACGCTGACGGCCGCTGAGCATAAACGACATGATGTGTTCAGGCTGGCAAATCATGATGCCGGCCGACTTCATTATGTCCCTGTGAACGGCATCGTATATAGCAATATTCTGCTTAGTATTTGGTGTGCGTCGAGAAAACGGAACATGTCTGATCTTGCGTCCAAGGATGCCACCGAGTCTGGATTGTAGCAGTTGGGCATTCTGCTGCAGCAATGCTTTCGGGACAATGACGCGTACGAGCCTCGTCTTGTCAGCCAGAGCGGCAGCAACCATTGGAATGATGCAAGAGGTTTTTCCTACAACAATGTTAGCCTCTTCTCACCATGGCTCCTCACAATCCGTTTTTGACACGAGTCATTTGGACACGAATCACATACCTTGTCCCATGTTCATCTGAAGGACAGAGTTACGTCCGGACTCCGGCGAAATTGTTGCCAAAGCCACATCGATCTGGACAGGACGGATCATCATGTTGGACTCAATCTCCAACAGCAGCCAGTCAGGATACTCGTTGGGGTTCCAGTTGCTATGTCCTTTGTTGGCCTTTTCCTCGCGGTACTGTCCAGACGCTTTCTTGAGGACAAGATCGTCAAGCCGAATTTCTCGCTGAAGCTCTGTGATACCAACGCCCATTCCGATCAAAGTCTTGTGCATGTTACTCCCGAAAAGCTCTTGGGATCGTGTAAAGGCCAGCTGCCCAAGGACTGTGCCTTTCGTGACGACAGGCCACAGGCCCCCTTCCTTCAGCCATTTAATCTGCCTAGAAGAAGAGTTCGTGCTAGGAGCATCAAGAGAAGACCGAATATCCCGAAAGGTCGACTCGACCTTTTTGGAAATAGCTTCAATCGCCTCCTGCCCTTGGTGGTTGAACTTTGAAACTTTCTCCGCATATATGGCAGGATTGAGGCTTTGGAATGCCACCAGGCTCTTCCGCAACTCGGTGGCGTACCGTTTTCTCACCTCGGATTTTGACTTGCCCAGGTTGTGAGAAATCATGTCCAATTGCCATGTTGCTGTAGCCACCTCGTTTTCTGTGGGAAGAGGCGTGATTGCGAATTTCTTATTCACTGGGAACTGCGGCTTGGGTCTCCCCAAAGCAAGATTCGTGCTCCATGGCCAGGCAGGATGGTTGATTCCGTCGGCGACGGATTCTTCCTGAAAGACAAACGGCCTGTTCTTAAGATCGCCGTTTGTGAACCCAAAGGGTTGCGTGGATAGCGGCTTCAAAAGCAATTGGCGGAGGTCAGGTAGTTCGTTTCCGCGGAGCCTTGTAGCAAAGACATCTTCGGATAGGCTAGGTACAGGTGCCGTGTACCCGATCTTGGATGTTCGCCGGTCCAAGATTGTCTGAACTTTACGCAAATGCGTTGTCAAGTCCATGTTCATGTACAACCGTCTCCATTCCGGGCGGATTGCCTCCAGCGCCGAGTCGACGTCAATCAGCAGACCATCAGGTATGCCACGATCAGTTGGCTCTAGACAAGGCCACTGCTCCAAGAGTAGGTTTACAAATGTTCTGCAGTCTTCTTCGACCTTGCGTTCGTGGTTCATTCGCTCGGTTAGCAACTTTCGCCTCTGCTTTGCGCTCGCAAATTCCTCTAGCCCGGCCATCTTATTTTCGGGAGGTGGTATTCTGAACGGCTTGAGTAGCTGGAGTATGTAGTCCAACTGGGGGACTTCGTCTGGCTGGAAAATCTTGAACTCGTCCCAGATGGGCGTTTCCAGGGTTTGCAGTTCTTTGAAGATGGCAAAAGCAATCAGAGTGCGAATAAGTGACAACTTGGCATCGATGCGGAAAGCCATCAGCCCCAGCAGGAACATGAGGCTGTATCGACCAGGAGAATTTTGCACAAATTCGACAAGCGATCCCCAATTTTGAACAATGTCCACATTCAGTCTGTCGCTCAGAGACGCCTTGTCGAAAGCCGTGCCAAAGCCACCAACGATGTTGTGAGCAGCAAGAAGTTGGACCAGATTCTCTGTCGTGTCCAAACTTTGAGGCCATTTTCGAATCCAGTGGGTAACCTCAAGAACGTTTCGGTGTCCTATGTTCTCGTGAGACGGACGGTCTCGTGGATTGTATATTCTAACAATCGGTAGACGACGAGAGCTTGCATCCGCGACGTGTCTCTGGAGTGCTTGGTGTCTCAACAGCGCTCGAATGTGTAGATGAGATTCGTCTGATGAGGGAGGTTTGGGGATCTGGACAACCTCGGGGTTTGTGTTCGTGTCCGAAATCGCTCCAAGGCTTTTGGACACTTGCAATATTCGCGCCACAATTGGTTTGAAGGCTGAGCTCTGAATAGTCACTGGCAGCGATTCGATCCAGTGGTCTGTTCTCATGACGCGAAGATCATGAGGGTAATACTCGCGACGGGGTACGAGCTGGGCGATGCGCGCCAGATATTCCATCGGTGGTAAACTGAGAGGAGTCCATGGTTGTGAAACGCCAGACAGGAGCCACTCAAGCGCCTCTTCGGTCCCTGTGCGGCCGGTGAGAGGATCAGGAATGACAAACGAGGTGCAGGCGTGTAGCAAAGCCTTCATATACACCAAGACCGGTTCGGCGGCACAATCCAGTCGCCCCAATGTTGTGTTGATGGGAAATCTTCCGTATGAGCCATTGGGATCAATCCTGATTGCAACATGGCACCCATCCGACCGAGCCACGGAAAAATTGCCCAGTGGAACCAGAATTGACTTGTGCAGGGGATTCGTAATACTGCTGCATACGAGTTTGCTCTGCAGGCCATACCATGTTCCGGCGTCTTGATCGCGGTCAATCTGACACTGAAGCTGCGGCGACTGCAGTAAAAGATTGTGGTTGACGTGAAACAGGATTTGAAGCCGTGGCAACTCAACTTGTAAATGTCGCCCCCCCCCCGGTTGAATAACCATGATGTGCCTCCGATACTCAAACGCTTCGAGAATACGAGTCGCACGGTTGAATAGTGGGCTGTAAGGGTTCACAACACTGTCGATGATGGTTCTTTCCCGGTATTGGCGCGTCTGGGTACATGTCTTCGTCTCCAAGCTGAGTTTGTAGCCCTGGAACTGCGGTTCCGGCCAGGGCCTATGACTCTTCGTAATCAACACCTCTCCGTTTCTGAGATTCCTAAGCCATGTTAGCGCAGCTTGGAACTTGTTTCGAGTATTATGAAACCCACAGCCAATGGAAACATCCATCCAGTAGTGGTCCAGGCAGGTCCCAGTTCTGACCCCTTCGAAAAGTGTCTCTTGGTATAAGCTGAAGAGAGTACGGCTGTCGGAAAGCCCTGATGATCATGTCTCCAGAATTACCAAATCCAACGTGAACTTGAAAGCCTCGGGGCCTCACACAAAGCGCTGGTTGAGGTCAGCAGCGTTAGCATCGCAAGGTGAGGGTATCTTACTGTATTGCATCCGCGGACGATCTGAAGGGAACGTCAGGAGCACTTGATCTCCAAAAAGCTCATGCAGGATAGGAGACGTGTGTTGGTCCTCGGGCAGTTTCTTTGAAGAGTCAGCACATCAGTCGTTGAGCCGTTCCTGTGGCGTAACTTACGCCCATCGGACATCCGTCAACAAGTAGCACACCCTCGACACAGTTGTACAGAACGCTCTGCGCATTGCTCTCCTCACCTCCGGTTGTTTGGCACGAAACCCAACTGGACCCTTGGTGCGTGACGTGGGAAAACTTCCTTGCACGCTGTTCTTCCTCCGGCCACATGTCCTTCAAAGAAGACCCGAACACATCAGGCCTCGACACAATGGCAGAAGAGATTTTAGTACCAAGAACATGGGACAATCTCATATCCCGAATAACAGCGTGTTGCAGAACCGTTGGCAACGATGCCACTTCAACAACCAGGCTGTCGTGTATCATAACACTGCTCTGGATGAATGCCTGTAGCGAGGCATCATCGAGAACTTGGTCCAGCAGACGATGAGAGTTAAGTGCAAATGTACGCTTGCACAGTAGTCCAGCCCACAGGGCGTACTTTTGAAACCGCCGGGCTGTTTCCGAGTCCGTGACCTTGTACGTCTCGGCGCGAAGGAGCTTGAACCATCGAACGCAAATATATCTAGCCCGGGTGAGCAGAGAAAGCGCTTCGGTTTCGACAGATTTGAGCTTCGCTGCGATAGTCAGGTCCACGATTCGGATTGTCACAGAGATGATGGTTTCCATGAGATGCGTCTCTCTCCAGTTGGCAGATAAAGTGTCCAGGCGAAGAGACAACTGCTGAATGAGTTTCTCGCAAAAGGCTCTGTCTCGAAAGGCGCCGTGAATCAATCGTAGAGGGTCATCTGTGCTCTCTTGAGGACCGCATTGTGCCATCAAGTAGCCAAGGAGCAGCATAGTGGCTTCATTCGAAAAGTTGAGGTTTGCCGAGCCGAGCTCCGTTAGGAATGAGAGCCATCGTCGAGACTTTCCGGAAGCGACTGTCTGGAATGCGAGGTACTCGTGGACGTTGATGCCTGGAGGACACTTTGACGCCGTGGAAACAATCTCGTATGAAGATGGACCGTAGATGCTTTCATAGAAGGCGGGATCTTGCAGCAGCTTGGAGAATGGAGAAGAGTTGGGTATCTGCAGCTTCACGTGAGAGAGAAATGTCAGTCGGCCATTTCGACGACCAGGCCATGCTTTCGTTTCGTCGTCAAAAAAGGTCAGCCTCAACGCGTTTGGTCGGCACACGCCGTCTTTTCCGCTTTTCCACTCGACGGGGAAGGATAGCGAGGAATAATGCGTTGTCAAGACTGCGCAACACAAGTTAGTCAAGTGGTAGCAGGACAAAATGGTCAACTTACAAGGCTTCGTCTTCGATGCCAATGAACAGCTCATGGTGGTCTCGTTGGAGAACTCTACAAGCTGCCCATACTCTCTGATGTAGCACTTCGGCTTGCCAATATCCTCCAAATATGGACGAGCCAGGCTTGAAATCACTCGCCAGGTGACATCTCGATACGCGGCGAACGGCCCTGGGCAAGCCAGCTCGAAGATGACAGCCTTTGCGGCGACTGGATCCGATGGCAGGAGGTGCTCAAAAGCCTGAATCCGCATTCTCTGGAGTTGATTCGTCCAACGGCATCGCGGGCAGCCGTGGTCATGAATGCGACGATAGCCAGGGTTTTCGTCGTCGTCTAGGTAAAGGCAACTGCTCTCGTCGATCCTCTTTGAGAGCGACGCATATTCCTCAGACTTGCGCTGCCATTCTCTTTCCTTTTCCAGTCTGAGATCCTCTGCCCGGTCTTCAATGTCTCCGTGTAGCTCTTTCAACTGAGCCGAGTCTGGAGATTCTTCGTAGAATCTATGGCCAAATGACCCAGGGATCGGGTCTTCAAAGATGTCAGGCGCGAATCGTTCACAAGCCGTGATCCGGCCCTGAATATAGAGCTGGATCTTTTGAACCCGTTCCATGCCGCCAAACTGCGGAGCCAGCACAGCATCCAGCATATCGGGACGGAAGATGGGGTGATATTCTCGTAACAACGGATAGAGACTGCAAGTCTGCTCGTCGATCTTGATCCAGAGATCCATGATATTGATGATCGCAATACTCATTAACTGGGGATTGTTCTCGTACACCTTCACAGCATGATCCATGTAGTCCAGAATTCTCGATGCGGTCTGGCCGATAGCCCTTCTCTGCTCGCGGGCAGTAAACGAGGGTGGTTCTCGACAGAACTGCTTGCAGGCCATCTCTTCGTCAATCAACTTGCCATGTACTCGAACAAGTTTATTCAGATGCTTTTCTGAAGCTCTATTCACGTTCGCACAGTTACCGACTTGAAGATCGCGCTTTCTGGGTTTGGAATACCCAAGCGTAATGTTGTGGAGTTGCGTTCCACTGACAAGCAAGTCAAGCCGTAGATCGCTCGGTGCTGCCTGACGAGGAAGAGAGGGAATTACCTTTGCCATCTTGAGTTTCTGTTGACCCCAAGCGGCCTCGATAAATTCCGTTGCGCTGCGGACGGATTTCTGCAGCCAGGGACCAACACTGCGAAAAAGATACTCGACGCGGGCTGCGGCGGCGGGGTTTTGCGCACGTTGCTTGTCGACCTCGAGTTTGACTATTCGACGACAAATCTTCTTCTTCAGGTAATCAAGGTGCTCAATGCTGATTTCCGGGCCTTGGATGTCGGACATGAAGTTGTGCAGCAGACCAGCGACGAAGAACTTGTACTCGGCACGGCCAACTTCGTCGCCGATCCTGAGGCAGAGGTAGCGTGAGATTGCCACTCGCAATACCAGCCAGTACGGGAGTCGCCTCCAAGGCTTCTTGGCATTCTTCCAGCACACGTCGTCTCTGACCATCTTTTGCACTCGTTTCGGGGCAAACCGATGGCCATTCTCTTCGAGAAGCCCCATCAACATGGATGTGATCAGGGAAGGTTCCGGGGTATTGCGATACTCGACAATCATGGCGCCAGCCTTGAATGTGTGTGCTGAAAAGTCCTGGACGGACTCTCGGGAAGTGCTCTCGAGGAACTTGGAGAGGTTGTTGATGAACCCATCGTCGAGAAAGGTTGACATTCGCACGGCAACCGCACATCCAGGGAAGTCCCACTGAAGGGCGTTTTCGGCGGCCAAGATGTCCTCATTGCGAGCCGAGGTCTCGAAGGCTTCGAAGATGACAGAAGGCCCAAGAACAGCGCTATTTAGAGTCAGTAGAAGGACTCCGATGACAGGCAGGGAAGCTCACTCATGTGACCGCCGAATGAACAGGGCACAGTTCTGGCAATGAATGTGAACAATGATGAAGTCGGTTTCTGAGAGGGCATTCAGCTCCCTCGCAAGAATAGAATAATCGATACGGCCGCGAAAGTTGATGGCTTTTGTGGCCTGGATACTGCGGCCAATAGCGTCCCAAACCGGCTGGAACTGGTTGCTGGGAAGACCTCGCATCTGCCGGGCTGATTCCAGAACGCGCTCAACGAGTTCATTTTCAACGTCGACTATATTCGGGTCCTCGCGATGAGGTAGTCGAGGAGGTAAGACAAGATGATTATACAGAGCGTCTTTGATAGACAGGTTGGTGTGCTGAAACGCGGGAGCCGGGTTCGCCATTGTGACGAAAACAAAGTACTAAAAGCGAAACCGAAAGTAACCGGGAAAGAAAGCAGTGAGACAACAAGGTAAACCAAGAACCAGGAAGCCAAAGCAGTGATGTGACAGTAAGGGAGTGGACAAGACAGGTAGGGCAGTAATGGCAGAATAACAAAAGAACAAGACACCCGAAACAGGTAGAATGGCAGGTCAAACAAAATGAGAGGGTGAGTTGAGGTTTACAACAGCGAGTGAAGAGCAGCTGAGTGAATCACAGGCAGAGTTGGTTGTGCCTCCGAGCGCTCAGAGGCGAAGGTGGCAGCGTGGCCAGTTCAATGGATCGAAGACGGAGGCAGATAGTCGCGATCCTCTTGTTTCAGAAGTTCAGGCAAGTCTGGAGTTTGGATAGTCGTCTCGAGGCTCTTGGCTTTGCTGTTCAACTTGGTAGAAGTGCGTAGTTGCGGTGGTGAAGACGGGAGGGAGGGTAGAAGACGAAGAAAGGGTTTGCGGAGGAGAAGAAATGCACGCTCCCTCGCCAGAGTTAGCAAACAGTAAACAAGATATCTAAATCAAGGCTGCCAGCCGTCAGCCGGTTGACGGCAGCTGGCGGTTTGACGTGGGTAGACAGCTGGCAGCTGGTAAGGAGAGGGTGGCACGTGATGACCTCCTGAACGACCACGGCAGCACTGCAGCTTAATCTCCACGCGGAATATAGTAAGCATCTAGCTTAGATCATACTTCGAACCTATCAAGACGCCACCGAGTCTTGTTTGCTGTGTTCGCAGGACGCCAGTCAATGAGTGATGCAGCAGCCAGCCTCGTTTATTCGGAACTCGTCACTCCCAAGACAATCGAGCGCGCCGCTTCATCGTCAAGCCACCAGAACTCCACCAAAGTTGAGTTGTCAACTCCAGCTCAAACACTAGCCTGATACACTGCTCAGAAATCCCGGGATCCCGCAGCTGAGAGCGTTGCTGCCTACCATGCCTGACGGGTGAGGCCTATGAGAACCAGGGCGGCCCCTCGCTCGGCCGTCTGCATGGCGCGGCTAAACAAGTCCTCCTACTGGCGAAAAGCAAATGTCCAGACCTGTTGCTTCCCATGATTCGACGCAGACTCAGTCACCTCGCGTGCTTGGCAAGCTTCGCGATGCAAATAGCCGTGACGGAGATGACAAGTGATAGTTGTGTCGTTGGGTTGTTAGCCAAGCTATCAGCCAGTTTGTTTCGGCTGCGCGCTGGAGACTTGCTTTTTTCTGTACCACCTTGCATTCACTTAGCCACATCTCATTGTTTGATCAACGCAACTAACGGGAAACTGCAGAATATTATTGGCGGAGGGACTGTTAGTTGGTGTTCCAGAGAAACAAAGATTAGTAACTTCGGTTACGCTACACAGTTGAGAGAAACTGGTCTAGGTTGCATTGTTGGCTCGGGTTATTCGCATATCTTTGGGCTTTTATACAAGATAAGTCTGTCTCCAGATAGTCATCGCCAGCTATATATCATCTCTAAATCTTATCCTTCCACCCCATCCCCATCCGCCTCATCCACGCCAGCTTGGCCGCGGCCAGAAACACGGCCGCCAGCGCCATCGCAGTCCCCGCAAACACCTGCGCGCCCCAGTATGTCCCCTTCTGCCTGTCGATTATGGCCCCCGCGATCGGCGGCCCCGTCAGCACGGCGAAGCTCGCAATCGTAAACGACATGCCCATGCGCACGCCGATCTTGCTCAGGTCCTTGGTCAGCAGCGAGACGCCCGTCGGGAACAGGCTCTGGACCGCCGCCGCCAGCGGGCCGTACACGACCGCCCACCCGTACAGGCCCGCGCTACTCTTGACGGCCGTCCAAGAGAACATCAATAGCGAGGCCGCCATGGTATTCGGGATGAAGACGCTTATGGCGCCGATGCGGTCGGCGAGGTATGCCGGCACCAGTCGTCCAATGACTCCGACCCCGTTGAGGATGAGGAGCAGGTTCAGCGAGTCGGTGTAAGTCAGCGGCTCACGAAGCGCCTCTCTCGAGAACGACGCAATGTAGTAGAAGGCAAAGTACACGCCCCAGTATGCCACGAAACAGCCGATCGTATAAAATGTGTACTCGAGCTCGTGGAACGCAGAGAGGTCAATCAACGGCGCCGACCGACGCGGCTTGATACGCGGCTTCACCAACATCAACGCAAAGAGCAACGTGCCCAGCTGGATAAACGACGCCGCCCGCAACGTCCATGCAAAGCCCGCCCGCGGGAGCAACTGGCGCACCAGGCTGGGGAAGATGAGCCCTCCTGTAACGCTGCCGCATGACGCAACTCCCATGGCCAGCGCCCGCTTTCGCGCAAAGTACGTCGACAGCACGGCCAGGACGGGGCAGAACAGACATCCGTTGCCCATGCCGACGCATACGCCCTGGGCGAGGAGGAAGTGCCAATACTTGGTGCACAACGAAGTAGCCAGGATGCCGAGGACTTGCAACATGATGCCCGTGGCGAAGACGAGGCGGAAGTAGCCAGCGTCGACGAGCCGGCCGGTCAGGGTGCCGACGAAAAAGAGCAAGAAGACGGTGACGGAGCCGATCCATGAGATCTGACTAGCCGGCAGGTGGAGGAGCTCCTTGTAGTATGTCTGGAAGACGCCGAAGGAGTTGATCCAGCCCCAAGTGTTCATGAAGACCAAGTGGCCTGCGAAACATACGCACCAGGCTCGCAAGCCGCCATCAGGAGGCGGCAGAAGGTCTTCATCTCTTTCTCTAGACAGGAGAGACGGTTCGTTGTTGGTGTTCACAGCATTCCCATCAGAAACTTGCAGGTCATTTAAAGTTCGAGTCTGGTCTTGCTGTTGGTCCTGCTCCGTCCCTTCACTCCTCCCCTCAGGAGCGCTATAGCACGAGGAAGCCCTAGAACTTCTCACCGTCTCCGGTTGGTTATTGGTTCGGTTTGTGATATCTTGGGAGTTGTCGTTTATTATCACCGTGGAGGGCATTGTTGATTCGTTGTGACGGCTGATGCCCAACACTGGAGAATCCATAACGTCGACCACAGCTGTCACTGTCGAGGTGGCGGTAAAGATGGAAAGGAAAGGAACTTTAGTTCCCAATCTCAGAGGGACACTTATACCCGTAGTCTAGATGCTGTTCCTGTATTCGCATATGTTCGTGTTCTTGTGTGAAGTGGCGATCAAGGTTACAAGTTATATTGTTCGCGAGACTCTCCGAACCCACAACGGGAACTCGCAGTCTAGTTGAAAGACTTGGGGGATAAGGGCAGAGTCATAGCAGGATTTCTCAAGCTGGTGCGGCTTCGCAGCTACGCCTTACGCCCTGCTAGCATCTTTCCCAAGTCCTGCAAACCCACTACTCCCCGGCCAAGCAGGCCCATATCGCAATTGTAGCCGCATCCTATTCAGGCCGAGACACTCGACGCTATTGGCAAGATACACGATTCTCATATTCATCTCTCGCGGTCGGCACTCAAAAGTAGCTCCGGCCGACCGCTTCCATAGCTAGGAAGCAGTGTTATCTTGATCCACCACAAGATAACATCAACTAGTCTCGTCGCGGAGTCTGTCTGGGAATGAGTGCGGCTACGTTCGGCTTTCATCGGGTGCGAGCAGCCGAAGTCGGGTTTTTTGAGAATCTTATCTTGGAATCTCAAAACTACAGTTAATCTACGTATTTGGATATGATCTAACGGCGGGGTTTCCTTGTCAATTGCTCATCATTTTATAGGTTGCTGTCAAACTTCTCCGATGATCTGGTCATCCCACAAATGCCATACGAATAACCCGCAAAACACCTTGCTGCTTCATAACTTCACAAGCAATATCGGGGACCCGTCATGTCACGGGAACATCAGGATTCATACGTATTCTACAGGTCATGTTCGTACCCAATCATCATATCGAGGATCCACAGCATGCTCCAGGCACTCTTTTCGCTTCAAAAGCCTCGTACCTAGACTAGCTAGTACAAACGGCATCTCCAAACAGAGCCGGTTTCGCAGCAAGCCTCCCTTCCATTCCATGGATATTTGCTTCCAATTCCGTAAAGAAATGCATCCCGTCCGCAGCTTGACTCCATGAAATGCCTCTCCAGCCATCTGTAAAGTGTTCAGTCCCGATATCGTCCAGTCCTTGCACCCAAGACTCGCTCCATCGCGGTCCTCCGTTGCTCTCGTCCTTGATGATCCTTACATGACGACCTAAGCGAAACAAGTTAGTTGCGTTCATAGAAGGCGCCAGGGGAAACTCACGCAATCGCCTTCTTGCTTGCCCTGAGGGATACCCATGTCCTCAAAAGTGGCCGGGCCCTTGCCTGCGGCGGCGCTTTTGCCGGCCTTCGACGGGGGCGCCGATGCGTTGCTAGGGACAGGGCTCGGCCTACTCTCGGGCCTCTGTTGAGCCTGGAGCGGCGGCACACTGTCAATTCTGCCCGGCCCTCCTGCACCCGAAGCCGTGGGGGGCCGAGGCTGAGCACTGGAGACTCGCGGTGGTCCTTGGGATCCTCCAGGGCCTCCATAACCCCCCGGGCCTCCACGACCTCCCCCGGGAGGTCCCTGAAGAGGAGGTGATTGTAGTGGAGGTTGTCCCTGTTGGTTCTGAGGCAGAGAGCTCATTCTCTCAGGTCGGCCGGAAGCGCCCGGCACACGAGAGAAGCGCTCATAGTTCGGGCCTTGACCCGGAGGGAGCTGACCACCCGGAGGGGGCTTCTGGAGTCGGCCATTATCGGGACCACCTGGCGGGTACGGAGCACCACCGGTAGACCGCCCGTACCCGTCGTCCTCGGGGTACGAACGTCCACCGGGACCGCCGGGGCCTCCCGGGCCACCGCGGCCACCAGGACCACCCGGAGGACCCTGCCGGAAGTTCCCTCCAGGCCCGCCTTGAGCATCCCAACCGCTAGACGCGGCTCTACCACGTGGGTCGGGGCCGCGCGGGTCGGGACGGCCGCCAGGAGGTAGAAGGTTACCCATGGATTGGGACGCCGGCATTGGCCGCGGGCCACCTGTCTGAGGCTTAATGCCAAAGGCGCTAGAAGGTCGGTCCGCTGGTGGTCCCTGGCCGAATCGCGGTCCGTTGTTGTACTGGGGAGATCTGGGGTTTCGCACGTCGTCCTCCGGGTAGGGCGCCGTCGACTTGGAACGGAAGTTGAGGGGCTGTGGTCTGTCGTCTTCCGGGTAAGGAGCCGCCGATTGTGGCCGGGCTACAGGCTGGTTCGCATCAAGCCTGACGTTGAAGGCTGGGGGCCGGTCGCCGGCGGGGATAACAAAGGAAGCCCGCGACGGGTCGGGGAAGTTGACGTGCTCGGACACGAGAGTGGGCTGGAGGCCTAGAGAGGTGCCGGGGGTGACACGGGAAGGGTTGGAGGAGGGCGCGGTCTTGATTTGGGGGGCGTCGGAGGGGGGGGATGCAGGTCTGCTGGTCTCGCTGAGTGTCGGCATTTGCTGGGGCTGCTTGAAGCGTTCGGGCCTTGCGCCTCTTTGAGATCCATGTTGTGACTTGATTCGGGTCAGCGTCGTCGTCTCATGATCTGTCTTAGACAGTGCCTTATCCTCGTTGAGAGATTCGAGTCGGCTGACGGCGTCTTTGTTGCCGTGTTCAGCGGCAATCTGATACCACTTTCGCGCCTCCGTGACACTTTTCTCAACGTGAATACCGATTTCGTTGTAGTAGCCCATGGCAAACTCTCCAGTGGGCAGCTTGGCGGCAGCAGCTTCCTGTGCGTACTTGTAGGCCAGCGACTCATTCTTCTTGAAAACGCCTTCATATCCGAAGAGGAACCATCGGCTGACGCCTAGTGCTGCCTCGGGGAGACCCTGCTTGGCAGCAAGGCCGTAGTAATGGAGCGAGAAGGAAGGATTGAAATCGCAGCCAAATTGGCAAAGCTCAAAGGCTTGGCCCATCTTGAGCTGTGCCTTTGCGAAGCCTAAGTAGGCGGCCTTTTCGATGTACATCTTAGATGTCTGCGGGTTAGTTTGCAGCAGACCCTCGGGGATGCTGATGTCGGGGAGGTCTCGGCCGACGAGCATGCCGTAGACGTAGGCGCCCTGGGGAGCATCCTCGTCGGAGCTATCAGCGGCAGCTTGTATCCGCTCAAGGCCAGTCTGGTAATCCTTGCTCTCGCCGTGCTGACCCAATAAGCTCATCATTCCCATGCGATAGAGAGACGCAGAGTCCTTCAGGCTGAGGCCGCGGTAGTAGTGTTCCTTGGCCTTAGACATGTCGTTGGACTGCTCGTACAGCATGCCCATTCGATATTCGGATCGGCCATGGCCGAGGTCGGCGGCCCGCTTGTAACCACTGTAAGCCTCGCGCTTGTCGACACGGTTGCCGAATTTTCCAAACTCGAGCCATTTAGACCGCATGTAGAGAGCCTCGGGGTGCTCCTGCTGGGAGAGGTAGGTGATGATGTTGATGGCGTCGAGGCGCAGTTCGTGCTCTATCCGAGGGGTAGCGGGGCGGGGTCTGTCGCCGCAGTCTCGGGTGATTTCGTCCTGGGAGATCTCGGCCCATGTGAGGACGTCGCGGGCCCAGGTGATCTGCATGGAGACATTTTGAGAGTGGAGGACGTGCTTGCGGGCGTTCCAGAGGATCTCTTCCTTCTCCTCGTCGGTCGGGGGGATGTTGTCACCCTTGACCTTGGGGAAGGGCGAGAAGGAGGGTGCGTCCCAGTTCATGGCGTCGAGGCGGTCGCGGCCGTCAATGGAAGACTGGTATGCTCTGATGTCGTCGTCGGTAGCGGCACCCGTGGACCGGGGCGGCTCGGCTCCGCGGGGGTTGATGTAGGTCGAGAGGGAAGGTTCACGGCCGTGACGCGGACCTGGCACGGCGGCGGATCGGGGCTCGACAGAGGTAGCTTCCAGCTCCATGCGCTGGAGGTCCTCCTGCATGTTTTGAGGGACCTGAGGGGTTACCCTAGATACCAAGGACAAAGAATCGTCAGCAGGCCCCACTTCACCGTCGTGGCCGGATTGGGCCAGGTCAATGGAAACGAGTCGGAGCAGAGGTCAGGGATCCGGGGAAAGCGGGAAAGCGGGAAAGCGGGAAGTAGGATATGGGATACGACGAGTGGCGAGAAACCAACCAAGCAGTACGGACAATAACAGGGGCAAAGAATGACAAGCAGAGAGAGAGAGAGATCTCACCTTTGGGGAGCAGGCGCGACGACCTCAGGCATATAATAGTCATCGAAGCCGCCGGGGACAAAGGTCGCACCTAGCTGTGGGGGAGCCATGTCGTTGGGCTGGCCGTCTGTCGGGGAGGACGTGAGATGTCAGCAAAGGGGATGAGGAACTTGGATAGTGAATGGGCCCTGGCTGGCTTTTCCGGAGATGAAAGCTGACGGGCGTGGTGGCCGATGTATTGCTGCAGACGCGGCGCACCCCCTCCTTGGATCGAGCCAGGCTGGCGAGCGAGCTGGTTTGGCTGCGTGCGTGCGTTCGTTGCTTGCTTGCTTTGAATGATTGGCAGCGACTATACTTCGAGGCGGCAGCAGGCGGGCAGGTTCACAATTGAGGGGAAACGAAGACACAGCAGACGAGAGCGTCGGGCGTTGAGCGTTGAAAGCGAGGGCGCCGAGGGCGAGTGAGGCTGACTCCAATAGCCAAACAGACGGAGTGGTGAGAGGCAGCTCGACGGGGAACTGAAGGGATCCAGATGGTCGCCGGCAAATGGAAGGCGGGAACTAGCAGGCGTGCTTCCAGGGCCCCAGGGGTGAGCGGGCAGCAGGCAGGGGGCCTGTAGGCTGTAGGCCCGTAGGCGGTAGGCCCTAGGCCTGTAGGCTGTCGATGATGCCAACTCGCCAAGCGCCCTTTTGCTGGGGGTGGGCGGATTGGCGGATTATGCTGCGTGTGCGAGATGCGAGCTGAGGGTAGCTACCAAGGTAGGTACTTGGTAGTGAGAGCGAAGCGGCGTAGCAGCCGGGAGTCGTAATCGTGTGGTGACAAGAAGAATGTCGGAAAGGATGGATCAGGCCCGAGAGGGGTCGCCGGGGATCAATACGTGTATGTATAACAACAGGAGAGCACCGTTGCTGGCTTGTTGTTGGTGTACGAAGTACGCCATGCGCAAGAACCAGAGGCAGTGTCAGAATAACGACGCCTAGCCGCATAGCCAAGTGCCAGGGGGCCTGCAGGCTGTAGTCTAGGCTGTACTATGTAGACTGCAGGGCTTGGGGCGTGTGGGTTTGGTGTCCATTTGTAGCGCTCGCTTAGATGATTAGGCCTACTCCGTGGCTCCAGCTCGCTCCCGTCGTTTTTTCAGCCTCCAAGGTGCGTCTCCAGTGCATTGCTAAGCCCGCTCTCTAGCCTCTAGTCGGTACTATAGTAGCTCGCTGACATGAGCCTGGAGCTTCTGGGGTCTGGACCGGGGACACCGGGTTCGGCGGGTTCGGGTTCTGGAAAGCCAGGCGGCTGTGCGTTGGGCATCGAACAAACTCCCCTTTCCTCGGAACGTGGCGAACGGGACAAAGGCCCCCCGTGGAGCTCTTTTAGGATCAGGGGCCAAGTTTGTAGATGAGCTTGCGCGTTTCCTTGGGGCTGGGACATTGCTCGATAGGTATTGAAGCCAGGGGTGTGGTGTGTGGCCCGCCGGGTCCGAGTCGCAGATACATACTGGCGAAGTCTCACTCTTGGGTTTATACCATGCCTGTCGTACTGGACAGATGTGACCGCTGCCAAGCCGGTAGGGGAGTTCAAGTAGGTCACCGAGAAAGCAAGCGGGCGGAAACGCACGCAAGCACGCAGGCCAGCTCACAACCAACCAGCATGGGCACCAAAGGGCGCTTCTGTAGATCAGCTTTCAGAGGGGGGGAGGGGACGACGGGGGGGCTGCTTACACGGCGAATTACTGGCGGCGGCTGAGTCATCGGCGTCATCTTTTCCGAGCTGCGCATACTGCTGATAGCTCACCATGACGGCGGCTGAAGGGCCTAGAGGCGAGATGGGGGTGAAGAACGACGGTGAAGGCGAAGCCGAGGATGACGTTGAGCAACAGCCAGGTAGGAACAGTTTAGTATTCGACGAGATGCTAGGATAATGAGCAGTTATATAGAAGCCGGTAACCGGTGAGACGGCTGATAGAGGGCACCTAAACGCTATAGGTAAGTGGCTATTTCTAGCCTAGCTGATGTGATTGCTAAACAGACCCCTGCGTGGCTCGTAGCCGTGCGCCTTGCAAGTTGCAACTGTGCAACTACAGCCCAAAAGATGCACGCACGCGCCGTAGGATGAGGCGGAGCCCAAGGATCGAGGGTGCTGTATGCAAGGGGAAGAGGAAGGACGAAGATGGAAGGATACTCAAATAGCAGGGGGTAGATTAGATTAGATGGCTACCAAGATGGGTGTGATCCCCGGTTTGGTGTTTCGTGTTTAATCTTCTATGTTGGTGATGTTTAGCGACAAAGTTGGTGTTGGTACGTAAGAATCAGATAGTAGTAGAGTAGTGAAAGTTAAGCGATATGAAGAGGGAGGCCAAGTAGGCTATACTGCTGCTGCTGCTATTGCAATTCAAGTCCGGAACATTCTCTGGGACTTACAGTGCTGTCAACGTTAGCACTGTAGTAAGTAGACCACGGCATGGTTCTCTTCCTACATGATGATGCTCTCTGTTACACCGTTATACAGAAGTAACACTTGGCCAATACCACGTTTAATTTCTCCGGCCGAGTCACCTTGGCACCCTGTTTCTTCCCGCGTTCACATCATCATGTGTTTCCGCGCCTGCCGTTTAATCTTCCGCGCCACTCCGCCGCCCGGCAGCCCAAACTTAGCTCATGAGTTCGCTCAGCCACAGCCCAAGCTGCTATTTTGCATCCCTTGTCCCCTTTCCGTCCAGCCAACCTTGTCTAGTTGTCTTTCTTCTGGATGCGCGGAATGGATTTTAGAATCATGCGGCCTTGCACAAGTTATAGCTCGTTGGACGTTGACCCTACAACCTGCGACCTACTGCGACCTGAATCGCTCATATCAATCCTCCCAGAAGTCGAAACCAAATGGCCAGCTCTTTCTCATCGTCCCATCACATCCTTCCGCTCCCACCCAATGCATGTGACAAGCCTTCATACCACAGGAAGCGTTTCCCAGACCCTTTTGTTTCCTTTAGAACAGCTACCCTAGCACAAGGCTGAGTGCGAGAGCCCTGAGAGCAACTACCCTGGCTACCGCTAGGCTGACTGCACTTATCGGCCGAAGAGCGAGTGAATGCCAAGACCACACAAGGTTGACGACTTGTCTGCCCGGCTATATTAAACCATAAGCAAATGATTCTCTCTCAATGACGGGTTAGCGGTATGTACTCTCCTCTAGGCTAGCCCGAGTTGTCAACATGCGTTTCGGCTTAGGTGTGGCCACATGCCAGAGGAGGTGCCGTCGTTTCTCGACATATCACCATCACCATCACGTCGAGGTTCCGAGTCGGTCCTGCAAAACCGCATGCGGGATTTTATTTAGCCAGTCATTCAAAGACGAGCACCGTCTTTCTCTCCAAGTTGTCGGCAAAGCACAATATCGCCCTATGTGAATGTCTTAAGATTGAAGCTATCCCAGCGCTAGTTTAAGCTATCATGCTTACATAACCCTTCCTTCCGGCTCGGAATTTCTGTCCTCCGCGCTACCCAATGCAGCACCTCAACGCCTTGTGCCGTGGCCTCGCGTCACCGATCGCAGCCTGGTGAAGCTTCCAGTATCAAACCTTCAACTCTCCACGACACGCCTCATCAATCTCCCCAATCCCAACCCAAACGCCCCAGATCTATTGCATACAACTACCGAAGCTCATCTCTGCACGCCACAAACCGATTCGGCAAAAAAAAAAAAAATTCCACCATGGCCGACCGCAACCTCGCCCAGATTCTTGCCCAGCTCAAGCACTCCCCCTCGATGAGCTACCCCGAGGCCAACGCCCTGCTCTCCAAGGCCAAGCTCGCTCTTCTCAAGCTCAAGGCCCTCACCCCCGCGGCCGCCACCCCCGCCCACATCCTCCCCCTCGCTCGCGAGACGTACGAGCAGGGCGCCCTCTTCGCCATCCGCGCCCGCAACCCCCCTGACTTCACGCGATACGTCCAACAGCTCCAGCCTTTCTACGAGTTGCCTTCCTCCATCCTCGCTCCCAATTTGCCCGAGCGCAACAAGGTCACCGGTCTCAGCTTGCTGCTGCTCCTCACCCAGGGTCTTTACGCAGAGTTCCACACCGAGCTAGAGAGCCTCGCTAACCGGGAAGGCGGCGGTGTTGACGTTGAGGGTGATCGATATCTGGGCTATCCCATTCGTCTCGAGAGGTGGTTGATGGAGGGTAGCTACGACAGGGTATGGAAGGCCATGAAGAGCAGCGAGGTTCCATGTGACGAGTACAGCGTCTTCTCAGAGGTATTCGCATCCACCATTCCCAGCATAACCAAATACTAACGTCCCTCAAGATCCTCAAGAACCAGATCCGCTCCGAGATCGCCAGCAGCAGTGAGCGCGCATACCCTAGCCTGCCCATCAGCTCCACAAAGTCTCTCCTCTTCCTCGACTCCGAGGGCGACGTCATCTCTTTCGCCCACCACCGCGGTTGGATTGTTCGCGACGGCCAGATCTTGTTCCCTGACACTACCAACGTCGGCGAGGACGGAGTTCAGACCAAGGAAATGAGCCAGATGGTGATAGAGAATGCATTGGGGTATGCCCGCGAGTTGGAAACGATTGTGTAGTCGGTCCTGGTTCATTTTGGTTTCTGCAGCGTGGGATAGGAGATGGTGCAGGTTTACATAGAGGGTCAACATGACCCAGTTGTGCGACTAATCACAGGTAGATCCGTGAGTCGACGGAGCTGGAATCAAATAAAAGCAAATCAACTCAGAAAATACGCAACATGGTCCCTCATTTTTAGGTGCTTGTCACATGTAATCAGGCTAAAACTAAAGACATGACATGACTTCTTGCCATTGTTCTACCGACCTCGTCCAAGTTCAGCCTTTTTAAACCAGAGACCGCCGACTCGTCTCTCGCGAACGTCTGGTCACATTTTGCAAAAGACTCGAAACTCCAGTCCACTTTCTTCCCTCATTAAATGTCTAGGCGAACAGCTTCAACCCGCTACCGTGCTTGCCAATCTCACAAACCTCGCACACTCGGCACACGGTGCCCTTGTACTTGGCGTGATACTTGGAACCGTCGAACGCGCATTCCTCGTAAGCCGTCCCGCTGTAGATGGGCGAGTGGCTGGCCGCACACACGTCAAACTCGGCGAACTGGTCAAATTCAATCTCGACGGCGTCGTGGGGGTTGCGCTCGCACTGGGCCTTAGTCTTCTTGGCCTATGCATTTTGTCAGTAAAAAAAAGTCTCCATGAAGAAGAGTGATTCGACTTACGTTCTCGACGATCTTGGTAGCTCCACCGTTAGAGATAATGCGGTTGGCAAAGCTGAGAGCCGAGTTGTAGTTCTTGTTACGCATGGCCAACTGCATGGCGCTGAGCAGGGCCAGTTGTCGGTGAGGCACCTCGATCTTGGGGATTGTGAAGTAGGCTGACAGCTCAAGACTCCTCTGGAGCTTGGCGGGGTCCTTAGCCACGACGTCAGGGGTTCCCAGCTTTCTCCTGGACAGCTCGATGCTCATAGCCACGGCGTACTCGCTCGCAGAGGCAATGAGCTTCTTCGCCTCAGCAACCTCGTCCTCGCTCGATACACAGTTGATGAGAATGGCATGGAGAATGCCCTTGAAAATGTTCAGGCCATCATCCAACTTGTTCGCCTTCATCGAGTCATAGCCCTTTTGGAGGTCATTGGCTGCAAGCGTCTCCAGATCCCGTGGAACCACAGGCAAGACCTTTCTTGGGTCTGTCTCATCGAGGGTTCGGCGAACATAATTCACCAAAGGCGGTAGACCCTCGGATGCAGGGAGAAATGTCCGCGAGGCCTGGTAAACCTCCAGGAATCGCGCTTTGAGGGGCGCGAAGTTGACCGCACCGACCTGTCGGTTCAGGAGCTGCATGGCCGTCTCGAAGGAGCCGCCAGCGATGTGATCCACGGCCAAGGGTGAGTTTCGGGCCCAGAGGTCGGCTTCGCTGCTGCCAGCACCACCGGCATCGGCGCTCTCCACATTGACAAAATCGCTCTCGACGTCGGGGACATCATCGTCACCCAGGTCCCAGCCAGCAACATCTTCCTCGTCGTCCTCGATTAGCGCACCACTGCGCTTAAGGGCCGAGTCATCTTCCAAGGCGTCGTCGAAACCGGTTCCATTGGCGGCGGGCTCATCCTCCAGGGAAAGACCCTCGACCTGGCCAAGCAGGGCCTTCTCGAAAAAGGATTGAGAAGTGGCCTTTGTGGGCCAGTTGGCCTTGAAGGTCGGTACAACAGGCTTGGGGATGGCCAACGGCGCGCCCAGGGTAGGCACAGTCAGCTGGTCCTCGGTCAAGCCGGTGGCCTCCAAGATGGATTGGCACTCCTCCTCCATGCCATTTGACTTGGCAGTCATGTAGGCGAGCGGATCTACATCGGAGGTTAGTATTATGCGTGCTCGCCAGGGGTCAGATACTTACAGAGGTCAATCTCCTTGAACATCTGGATGCGGTCCTCGACCTCTCCCAGGTACAGGGCGTTCTGGAATCGCGAGGTGAAGTCACCTCGGTGCTCAGCAATCTTGGCCATTCGAGCAAGCTTGGAGTGGTCACCAGTTGCGAGATACAGGAAAGACAGCTTGTCAAACTGCTTCAGCTTCTGATACGACATCTCAACAACCTGGTGGTTGCCGTGGGCTAGAGCCTCGGAACTCAGTCGGGACCAGAACTTGGGCTTGTCCAACTCCTTGGCCATCTCGACAGCCACCTCGAGGTTACCGCACTCAATGGCAAGATCGAATCGGGTGGTAGGGTCCTGGACAAACTGCAGGGCGATTTCGGGGTATCCCTTCTTCTGAAGGTATGAGATGATGGACTGGCCGACCAAGCTGGAGTTTCGAATAATGTGAAGCATCTCCTCGTAGTTCCGCTTGACCAGGGCCATCTTGAAGCGATATTCGGTAGGGTCGATCTGCAGGATGCGTGGCTTGGCGGCTCGGTCAAGGCAATAGACGTTGCGGCCCTTGACTCGGACGAGGTACACAGTCTGATCTAGGGTTCGCACGATGCCGTTGTCGCCGTTGAGGAGAGTGTACTTGACGTGGTTCAAGGTCGAGTAGAGTAGAACACCAGCGTCATCCCAAGTAGCGCTCTTGATTCGGATTGTCTCATGGAGAGTGCTGACTTGCTCGAGGGCCTTGGTGACGATGGTGACATTGTGCTTGCTCAGGAAAGCTGCGTAGAGGCCATCGTTAGACCAAACCACGTACTTGACACCAGTGACAGAGAGCTCGGCGATGCTCTTCTTCTGCTGAATGTCATAGAGATGGACGGCAGTCGGTGTGATGATCAGGATGTTGCCAGTGCCTCCGAAATAGATATCAGTAGTGCCGACAGGGGGCTTGAAGGAACGGGTGACATTGTTCGACAAGTCCTTGATGTCGATGGTCTGGGTGGAGGTGTTGAGTACGGCAAAACGGTTGCGAGCAACGAAGATGGCAGAATTTCCGGAACCGCGCTTCGACTCGGTAGGTTCAATGGCACCGGATCCATCCTTGGGGAGGTTCACGAGCTCGTATGAGCCGCCGTCGGTGGGCGAGGTAACCAAGACGGATCGCTCAGCGGGGTTATATGACAGGGTGCGGGGAGCGACCCAGGCACTGCCGAGCTTCTTGAGTGACAGAAGCGTGGGGCTTTCAATGTTTCGCTGGAAGTCGTAGGATTTGACATGCTTCTCCTTGGTGACGTAGAAGAGCTGGTTCTGATGAACAGCCGAAGCGGGACGTTCCCGTTCCAGCTTGAAGACCATCACACCATTGTCGTGACCTGCGGCAAAGAGGTTGATCTCGGGGTGTGCCGCAATGACCCAGAAACGGTCGTTCTCTCTCTTGAATGACTGAACGGCAGTTCGCTTGTTAAGATCCCATACTCGAATGGTCTTGTCCTCGCCAGCAGAAAGAATCAGGTCTTGGTGGGGGTGAAACAGGCAGCCCGACGCATTCTGGAAATGTCCTCGGCAGGTGTCCACTTCCCAAGCCTTGGTCTCGCTCATCCGCCACAGCTTCACCAAACGGTCGTCGCCGGCGGAGACGATAAGAGGCATAGTGGGATGGAAGGCAACCCAGTTGACACCTCGGTCGTGGCCCTCGAGGACAAACTTGACAACGGCATCTGTGTTTCCAAACATGTCGGCCTGGTTCTGGCTTTGGCGCGCCATCTGATCTTCGAAGGACATCGAGGTGGGAGCGGAGTGCTTCTTTCGCAGGCCGGAGATATCCCAAACGCGGACAGATTGATCGAGGGAAGCGGAGACGACGAGGTCCTCCTTGGGGTGGAACTGAGCGCACATGGCATAGTGGTTATGACCAGTCATGGTGCAGACTTGGGCAGGTCAGCATCGCGAATTTTAGTCAAGGAATGTGTAGGTCGGGCCACGGTGACGTACTCAGCGATCGGTTCTGCCAGTTCCATATCCGAATGGTCTGGTCGTCGGATGCGGACAGAATCCAGGGGAGCTCGTGGTGGAAGAAGACGGTGCGGACATAGTCGAGATGGCCGTTGAGGGTGAAGAGACACCGTCTGGTCTGGTATGACCAGACCTTGATCTTGTAGTCGTCGCCGCCAGAGACGAACAGCGGCTGGGTCTTGTGGAAATCGACACCACGAACAGGACCATCGTGTTCCTCGAAGCGATCAATTAACGTTCCCATTCGGTAATCCCAGAGCTGGATGGTGGAGGAGTGTAGCGACACGAGGATCCATGGTCTGACGAGACATGTCAGCTTCCAGTTTGCGGGCGGTGTCTCCTTGTAGATGGATGCGGCGGCGCAAAACAACTGACCTCTTCGGGTGAAAGGCAATGCCCTTCGCTCTCGACGACTTAGACTCAAACTGCGCAGCAAGTCAGTGACCGGAAGGGAGCCAGACCCTCGAAACACCTTACCTTGGTCAGCATTCCGGGGGAGGACTGCATGTTGGCGGGGAGGTGAAGCCGTAGCTTCTCGCATTAAAGGGGGAGCAATAAAAGGCCCGGAAAACAAAGGGGAAAGATGCCGTTCAGCTTGCCTGGTCGCGGATGTCGGGGCAAGCTGTCCAGCAGGTCGAGAGGGAGAGGGAAGACGAGGAGGTTAAGGAGTGGAGGTGGAGCAGTGTCGATTGCTGGTCGTCGAGCGAACTCCTGGGCTAAGCAATTGAGCATCGTGTCCATCTCCAAAGTGTGGGCATCCTACTTGTTGCAAGCCACCCGCAACATTGTTCTGCCGGCGCCAAGAGGGTGAAAGCCACACCCTTTTAACGCCTGCTCTGTACCTCAGGGGAGCCCGGCAAGATCGCACCAGCCACAGAAAGCCCCACCAAGCGTTTCTGCCACGTCGAGCGCCGGAGCGGGAGGCATTGGCGCTAAGCCAAATTGGGACAGCTTTCCTGTGACGGTGTTCACATCTCGACAACGCGCGAGAACAAGCAGCATCAGCTTGCTTCCCACGTCAACGACATCTTTGACGCCATTGATGGGCCGCCGTGCAATAGCTCAAGGCGCTTTAAGTCGTCCAGTGTGCTAAGATTAACGACTCTCCCCTGGGCTTCGAAATCCCCATCAATAAAGCTCCAGGGAGCTCTCTGCTTTGCCCTCCACCTCCCAGCGTTGAGCTTCACCCGGCATAAAGACGAGACGGTTGTCGACGACGCCTAGTGCTATCATGTTGCGCTTGTCCCAATTACCATGGAGCCTGGTTGCAGCCCTCGCAACAGCACTCCAGGCTGCGGCAGCTCCGTCCGTGAACGTGGGCATGAACGCTGCGTTCCCCAGTGCCCCATATGTACTTGAGCTTCTGTAAGCTGTCCCAGTATTGTCCCAGCGCGGCAGAGTAACACTAACTGTACTAGTGAGACTGCTGCTGGCGAAAACTCGACTTCGTATTTCCCCCTTCTCGACAGGATCGCAGGTGGCCACTTCGCAGCTGCGACAACGGATGAGGAATTATATACCCAGTTCCTCCAAGTTCTCCAGCAGGACGGTCATATCACCAGCCCCGATGCCCTATCTACCTTCAATCTCGCTCTCTCCTTGCGATCGGCAGCTCCACGAATTGAGGCACACTACCAATACTACTCTACGGCAGTCGAGCCATCGGTGTCAGCACAGAATCCGGAGCATTGTTCCGACTGGGCCCTGGTCGACTCCAAACAATACTGCGAGCCTAGCCTCACCACAGCTATTGAGACTGATCTGACCTCCACGTACGATTCCTCTATGTCGGTGATTAACGATGCAGTTCTGACTAGTCCCACAGACAGCTCAAAACGGTGCCTTTTGATCGCATTCTCGGAGCAGGCAAAGAGGCAGTACTTTACGCTGACCCCACGTCTCCGTCATTTGGCTCATTCCACGATGCTCTTTCAAAGGCAGCCAAGCGAGGAGAACTTTCATACCGACTACGCTACCGACGAAGCATCCATGCCTCAGACACACCATTGTCGGTTAGCGGGTACGGAGTCGAACTTGCCCTAAAGAGAACCGACTACATCGTTATCGACGACCGAGAAGCCAACCAGGGTTCGCAACAAAAGCCTACAGCAGAAGATGTAGTCCTCGATGGCGAGGAGGAAGTCGCCGACTTGAAGCCCCTCTCAACGACCGAGCTGGCTTCACTGGGCTTGAAGACTGCGTCGTTCATTCTAAAGAGCGAGAATCCTCTAGAAGCGTTGGTCAAGGCGACCCAAGACTTTCCCAAGTTCTCGGCTCAGATTACGACCCAGGAAGTTTCCGAAGATTTTGCCACGGAGCAGCAGGTGAACGTCGCCAACGGTGTTCCCACTGGCATCGGTTTCCTCTGGATGAATGGAGTTCAGCTCATTGAGCGCCAGATCGAACCTTTCCAGCTTGTCGATATGATTCGCCGTGAGCGAAAACTCATTGATGGTGTCCGGGATCTCGGATTTAACGGCAAGCAGGCCATTTCTCTGCTTGGCCACCCAAAGATTGCTGAGGCAAAGGCGGAAGATGAGCCCATGCGGTTTGACTGGACAGATCGGTCAGAGGAAGGCAACGTACTTGTCTGGCTCAACGATCTCGAAAACGATGCACGCTATGCATCGTTTCAGAAAGATCTGATGACGGTATGTAGGCTTTCCTTTCCACAAAGAGACGTTGCTCACTGTTATACAGCTACTCCAACGCACCTACCCCGGCCAACTGCCTAAGGTTGCTCGTAACATCTTTCACCTCGTTACACCTGTAGACTTCACGGATGTTGAGGATCTGGCCGCAGCTGCCCAGTTCAGTGCGTTCATGCAGCGGGGAGTTATGTTGAGATTTGGGCTGGTCCCTTTGACGTCAACCCCGGAGGCTGTAGCTCAGGCCAAGATCGTCTACCACTTGATTGAAACCTATGGCACAGAGGTCCTTCTCACATACCTACAGGAGTGCCAACAGAGCTCTAGTAACGGGGCCGATGAAAAGTCATTTGCGAAGGCGATTGAAGGCCGTGAGACAGACTTGCCCAAACAGACCTTTGCTGAGGTCCTTCAAGCGGAATCCTATGCCCACCGGGTCAAACTATCGCAGGCATGGGTGAACCGGCTCAAGGCAGATACCCCCATACGCCCTCTCTTCGCTAATGGTTTAGCAATTCCGAGAGAGAAGAGCTGGGTACAGACAATGAGTATGCGTCTGACTGAAGATCAACAAACCGTCCAGCAGGGTGTATATCTTGGCACCATTGACGATGACACCTGGCTTCCGGGGGTGTTCCTCGAGAACGCAATGGCCACTAGGAACACTTATATCTTCCCCGATGACGACAAGGCTATTCGTATCCTCGACATTGGCAAACTGTACAACGACCACTCTGACCTGTTTGGCAATATCCCCGTTCTTGAGTCGTCCTCGGGGTCGACCAGGGAGGATTGGGCTCTTATTACCGTTATCGCGGATCTAGACACCGATGATGGTCAGGAGCTTCTTCTGTCTGCTTTGCAGTTCAAGCACAGCAACGCAGGCGTTAGGCTCGACATAGTCCACAACCCCTCGTCCTCGTCCAGTCTAGCTCCAGTGAGCAATGGCTTAAAGGCGGCTGGAGCAGAGCTTGCCAAGATAAGAAGTAAGGACGAACTAAATGCTCTGTTTGTGTCTCCCGTAGATACCCAGGATGACGGTCATGGCAATGCCTTGGCGAGATTTCTTCCAGTTGCCAAGGTCCTTCCAGGAACACAGGCACTAGTCCTCAACGGCCGTCTTGTTGGTCCCATCCACTCTGGGGACTCGCTCAGTGAGCAAGACTTCCAACAGCTCTTTTTATATGAGCAGAAGAACAGGATCATCCCCGTGTATACTGCGATTGAGGACCTTGGGTCCAGCGACAAGCTGTCCGACCCCATTGCTGCCGCTAAGCTCACCTCCATTACCGCTCTCTCTGCCATTTCGGAACTTCCCGAGGGCATCTTCGATTCTGCACCCGCCATTCGAAACACTCTCTACAATACTTGGGACTCGGAGCACACTGCCATCGAGGTTGGTGACCCGGAAACTGCGAGCATTCACATCGCTGGTCTTCTGAACCCTACCAGCGAGCAGGGCCAGAGATGGGCCCCAATCCTCAAAGTCCTATCAGAGCTAGATGGTGTTTACCTAAAGCTCTTCATCAACCCTCGAGAAGTGGTTGCGGAGCTTCCGGTTAAGCGATTCTTCCGCTATGTCTTGGATTCGAAGCCTTCCTTTGATGAGTCTGGCAATGTCAAGGGGCCGCGGGCCACCTTCAGGGGCCTCCCCTCCGAGGCTCTTCTGACAGCTGGCATGGATGTTCCCCCAGCATGGCTTGTAGCTGCTAAGGCTTCTGTCCAGGACCTTGACAACATCAAGCTGAGCTCCGCCAAGGGTGATGTCGATGCCACGTACGAGCTCGAGCACATCTTGATTGAAGGCCACTCACGAGACGGAAAGCGAGGTGCTCCGAAGGGCGCCCAGCTGGTGCTGGCGACGGAGAGGGACCCTCTTGTGACGGACACGATTGTCATGGCCAATCTAGGATACTTCCAATTCAAGGCCAACCCGGGTTTCTACAACATCCAGCTGAAAGAGGGCCGCAGCACCGAAATCTTCGACATTGAAAGTGTCGGCGCCCAGGGCTACTCGGCCGTCCCAGGAGACGAGGGCACCGACGTCGCGCTCATGAACTTCCAGGGGACTACACTGTACCCTCGCCTCAACCGGAAGCCCGGCATGGAGGATTCCGACGTGTTCGAGGAGTCTGACGGCGATGGCGGCATTGTTGCCAAGAGCCTCAAATTCGCCGAGAGCATCCTCGGCGGCTCCAAGTCGGCCAAGTCCATGTCCGCCAAGGAGCACGCGGAAATCAACATTTTCTCCGTAGCCAGCGGACACCTATACGAGCGGATGCTCAACATCATGATGGTCTCGGTCATGCGCAACACCAAGCACACGGTCAAGTTCTGGTTCATCGAGCAGTTCTTGTCCCCTTCGTTCAAGGACTTCATCCCGCACATGGCGGCCGAGTACGGGTTCAAGTACGAGATGGTGACGTACAAGTGGCCGCACTGGCTCCGGCAGCAGAAGGAGAAGCAGCGCGAGATCTGGGGCTACAAGATCCTGTTCCTCGACGTCCTGTTCCCGCTGTCGCTCGACAAGGTCATCTTCGTCGACGCGGACCAGATCGTCCGCACCGACATGATGGACCTGGTCAACCACGACCTCGAGGGCGCGCCCTACGGCTTCACACCCATGTGCGACTCGCGCACGGAGATGGAGGGCTTCCGCTTCTGGAAGCAAGGCTACTGGGCCAACTATCTCCGCGGCCTGCCCTACCACATCTCGGCCCTCTACGTCGTCGACCTACGTCGCTTCCGCCAGCTGGCAGCCGGGGACCGTCTACGCCAACAGTACCACGCGCTCTCCGCCGACCCCAACAGCCTCTCCAACCTAGACCAGGACCTGCCCAACCACATGCAGTTCAACATCCCCATCCATAGCCTGCCGCAGGACTGGCTCTGGTGCGAGACGTGGTGTAGCGACGAGGCCCAGCCCAACGCCCGCACCATCGACCTTTGCAACAACCCGCGAACCAAGGAGCCCAAGCTCGACCGCGCCCGCCGCCAGGTTCCCGAGTGGACGGTGTACGACGACGAGATTGCTGCTTTAGACCGCCGCCGCAAGGGTTTACCCCTGTCCGGTGACGAGGCTGCGGACAAGAACAAGAGCGCCTCCGAGGAGCGGAACACCAAGAGCCGCAACTGGGAGGAGAAGCAAGCCCATACCATAGATGAACTCTAGGCATGACAGGCTTTCAAGCATATGTGATGAGGTGGAACGTCTGTAGAATAAAGAATGTACAACGTAGATATGTAGTCTATGAGTTATTGCTTGCTTTCACGCTGAGAGAAATGACCTACCCTAAACCTTCGTTACCGGACAAGCTGAATTGTGTTATCTACATACAGTGTTATGTTTCAAGAGCATCGATATCAAGTGGCGACAATTGAGCCAACGTTGCCCTAGAAAGCATTATACACAAGAGCTGTGTAAAGAAACAGCTGGGATTCTCACCGCGCGCGCTTGATCTATCTTGTAATCTAGCTCAGACACTTAGATAGACTAAGCTCAAACAAACCTTGTCCACATGGCGACGGAAGGCAAATCAAATACACGCTCCTAGCCCTTACATAACTCCCTTAGTAGTTTTGTGCGTCGTCGAACAGAAGTGTTGAGTGTGGACTTCTTTGCTACAGTCATGATACCGTTTGGTCTGACATGACTAACCAAACCGCCGTGATCGTGTCATAATTCGACGAGTTCTGAGGCTTGTGGTGAATGATGCGGAGCAGGTGGCAGAGTCTCGGTCGTGTCCAAAAGGTCCATCCTAACGCCTCGTGTATGTGTCGTGTATCCGTGTCTATGTCCTTTCCCATAATTCCAAAGTCAGACGGCAACGTTCGTTCGTACAAAGCAAAACCTATCATTTCATTATGAGCTGAGCAGTACAGATCTCCCATCTTGTCGATCATTCTTCCAAGGGAGCGGCGGGTATCATAAATTCAGATAATCAGGAGCTACCCCAATGTCAAACTCCAACAACGAATGGCGCCGGCGAGTAACAGATGGGACGGTAGAGAGAGTGGCTTGTCAAGTCTGACTCGATTCGCGCTCTTCTCGGATGGGTGTCATTCCAGATGTTGCGCCTACGCCCATCATGGACGACTGGCTCGGTGGCGGCGCCGCTGCCGAAGGCTTGGCTCCAGTAGCTGACGCAGCACCACTTGGTGCGATGACTCCATCAGTGATCTTCTTGCTGAGCTGCGAAGGGTTAACGGCACCGTCGCCGTTGGTGACACGAGTACTGGCTGCCTCAGTCGTGACATCCTTAGTGAGTGGCGAGTGGCTTGGTGAGTTAGACTTCTTACTCTGAGCATCGCTGTTCCCGTTGCCGCCGCGTGAGGAGTTGCGAGGAGAGACGCGCCCGGTCTGCATTGCCGTTAGTACATGCCCAAGATGGAGATGAAATGCCACGACAGCTCACCTGCTTTGCCCAACGAAGACCACAGCTGTTGCAAAGGTCCCTTTGACCGCTGGGTCCTCTCCGCCACTCGGGCGTATTGCGCGTGTGGCAGTTGGCGCAGTCCCGGACTACGTTGCCAATGCCCTTTCTCCTCTTTCGTTTTTTCTTGTTTGACAGCAAACCGCCGAGTTCTTCTGCTAGAATGCGATTGACCTTTTCCATTTGCCGCAGCTCAAACTGCCAGCTGGAGCACTTGGTCGTCCTCAGCTCGTCAAATATGTTGTCGTCAGACGCCAAAGCGAGGTCCTGAGTCCCCAAGGCCAGCGCTCCATTGGCGGGCTGCGATGTTTTGCCGATTTCTTGGACCCCGGAGTCAGATATTGGAGTGGCGGCGACCGACCTGGCTCCTCCTGCGGAGCTTGGGGTGGCAATGTTTCGAGATGATGCCTTGAGAAGCTTAGTTTGGGCCAGGAGGAACGACGGCTTTTGACCCTCGGAGGCATCGCCGGGATAAAGGGTGGTCTGGGCTTGTAGCACTTGGCCGCGACGGTTCTGGACTTCGTGCTTGCAAGTGACCGTCTTGCCACGCCTGGCCTTCTCAACCGAGCGCCCAAACTCGGGCCGCGACTCCTTGCGCATGAGTTCCTGGATACTTGTGCCAACCAAGCTTTCGGGCTGTAGGTCGAGGAGTGATCTGATGTTTGACGAGACGAACAGGAACATGCCTGCAGTAGAGAGCTTCGTCCACAGTTCGCTGTCACCAATGCCGCCGTTGACCTCCAGGTTTCGGCGGCTGAGAGCAAATACAGGACGCTTACGGCCAACTAATATAATGCATTTTCGTCCTTTGCCTTGCTCGACAAAGAGCGATCCATGACTCTCGAACCACGTATAGCCACTATGCTTCCTTCGAATCCTGAATACAACGTTGACAGGATTCCCCAACGTAGTGTCCTTTAGCTCACGGGTGACAGGCACGATGTCGGATGGATGACAGACGGTAGATAGAGAGTTGCCGGCAAGCTCGGCGGCGTCATACTCGAGCACACGCTTACAAGCCGGCGACAAGTACAGGAATAGGCCCTTGAGGGAGAGAACATGGACGACGTCATCGGTGTTTTCAAGCAGCATCTTGTCCCATGTCTGCTTGTGCCAGTCCGAGGCGAGTCCCTTGGGGCTGAACTGCTGTAGCAGCGTCGAAACGTCATCAACGCCGAGAGTCTGTCCATTCTCGGGTTCCCAGTTGCTGGATGAGGGCGGAGTCCAAATGTACTGGCCGATGTCGCTGTGCTTGTAGTTGACCTTGACGCCGGACACTCCCTGGTTGGGGGGGGTGGGAGCGATGGCATCAGGGCACTCGACGAGGTCGATCTGGAAGCCAATAAAGTACCTGATCTCGTCGGAGTCCCAGGGGATGGGGATCATGGTCAGGAGGTTGAGGAAGGGTTTCCCACCCTTGCGGTAGTTGATGAGACTCTGCTGGACCTCCCTGCCCTCGTGAATCATTTTCTTGAGAGTGTACACGGCACCATCATCGACAAACTCGCGTTTGGAGCCAGCCTCAACTTTTCCGTCTGGGGCCTGGAGGAAGCGACAATTCTGACCGACAATTTCGTGGCGACTGTAGCCAGTGAGGTTTTGAAAATTGTCGGAAACGTAGATGATGGGACAGTCGTTGAGACTGACATCGCAAACAACAAAGGCACACGACATGTCGACTGCGCCAAGATTTATCTTAGGGTTTTTGCGAGTTGCGACTAGCCACAAGGCCTTGAGCATATCGAAGCCGCTCTTGGAGTAAATTGTTTTCTCCTTTGTTTCCCGCGGAGTACCAGCACCGGTGGGAGTGTTGCCAACAGAGGTAGTACTGGGTTGGGTGACAGTGGCCTGAGTGTTGGCGCGGGGAGAAACGATGGATCCGGACTGAGCCGAAACGTGTCGAGAGAGCGGGGACATGCTCGGATTGAAGTCGGGAGTTATTGTAGCGGCGTTGAGAGGTACGCTGTTCGAAGCCTGCGTCTGTGGCGCCTCGGCGGCGTCAAATGAGGAAGGTATCATTTCGTCGTCACGCTCATCCACAACGGCGTCCATGCCAGTAACTGTGGCAGTCGTTGCGACTGAGACTTGGCCAGTGGTGGGAGCACTCGTCGGGGTTGCACTGAGAGACTCATCGTCAGGGATGATGTCGGTAGTGAAGTTGTTGGCGGTGGTGTTGAGCTGGTTCGGGGGAAACGGAGGAGGCATAGCATTAGCAGATTGGGAGAACATATTCATTGCCGGGGTGTCACCGGCCATCTGGGAGCCGACGTGGCCGACGGACATGTTGGCAAATGTAGAGGGAATCATAGTGCCCATCATGTCAGGGGAGATGCCGGGGTAGTCTGCCGGGTTTGAGACCATATAGGGGCTCATTTGCTCGGAGATGGTCATAGTAGTGTCCATAGGGAAAGCAGATGACATGTGCTGGTTGAACTGGTAAGGATCCATGTCGTTGTTGTCGACTCCAAAGGTCATCATATCGCCGTTTCCCACGATGGACATTCTCCTAGGGACCTGGGGCTGGGCATGGGTTGCGGGGTTTGCATAGACTTGGGACATGCTGCGTCTGCGGTATAGTTCGGTCTGGTTACTTTGTATGATGTCGTCGAGAGAGTCGCCAGGTGGGAGCATGTTGTGATCGGATGCCATTTGCTGAGGTACTCCGACATTTTCCTGCTGCTGATATTGCTGGTGGTGGTGTTGCTGGAGTTGTTGGTGGTGTTGGTGCCGCTGTTGGTGCTGCTGGTGCTGGTGCTGGTGCTGGTGCTGCTGTTGATGCTGCTGTTGTTGAAGTTGTTGTTGTTGTTGTTGTTGTTGTTGCTGTCGAAGTTGCTGGTGGTGGTGTTGCTGCTGCTGCTGAGAGGACAGCTGGTTGGGTTGGAAAAAGCCATCCATGACGGAAGCATCTGGCAGTGGCCGGGCGCCTCAGAAAAGAAAGCGACCAATGGCGCTGGAGCTTGATCGTGAAGTGTTGAATAAACCCAACGGGAAGAGGCACTGTTCAACCACGGGCACGGAGATTCTGCGCGCCGAGGGGATTTCTCGGCTTGTGCTAGGTGGTCTTGTAGATTCGAATTGCAAGTGCCGGCAAGACGGCGGGCGCGGGGGAGACGAGACCGCACGAGGCGTTTTGAAGAATCGGGTCGAAGTCAAGAGCGAGGTTTGGCGCCGCAGTCGAATCCAAGTCGAAGTGGACACAGCCGGAGCTAGGAGTGCACCGGGATGGCGAGATGATGGCGAGAGCTGGCGGGCGACGGAGCGATCGAGGGAAAATGCGGGCGCCGGCAGCGAAGCGATTTGATTGAGACCCGGGGAGGGAGGTTACACGGAGATGCGAGCCCTGGGTCTTCCTCCTGGCTGGCTGCGATGCGTCGCTATGGCCTGCGAGCTGAGGATCGGATCGGTTCGGGCAGCTTGAGTCAGTTGACGGGATGAAGTGTATCGATAACTCCCGGAAGGGTTGAGCCAAAAGGAAACAAGGAGGCAATGCGGCCACGCGAGGGCAGGGTGGAAGAGCGAAATTCGGTGGTGGTGATAATAATGATGGTGTTTAGCAGAGTGGAGAGAGAAAAGGGAGATCGCCGGAAGGAGAGAGAGCCTTGCGTGCCTGCTAATTAACCTCCCAGCGCTGCAATGGAGGCAAGTACAAATGCAGTTGTCGGTGGTGCGTGTGGGGTGGGAAGGAGGGGATGGGAAAACGGGGGAGGCCGATGCAGCAACAGATGGGTAATGTCTGGTGGTTCAGTTCACAGGGACGGACCCCAAGTACCACTTGTATGCGTTTCCCCGCCGCGGGGTACTTATAGCGACTTAGCACTTGGTCCTTCCATGCTCTGGCCGCCTCCCGTGTGGGGCCGGGGAGAGGCGGGACCGGGATGCACGGAAGGATACACCTCATTTCTCTCATACGTACTTCGTACTTATACTAATAGCCTAATAGGCCGACGGGGTGGAAATATCCGGAATTTTCACAGCTGGCTACTGTACTACGTGCGAAGTATCAAGTTGTTGATTCCGCTATTGTTGTTGATAACAACGAATGCCTGGTATGCTTAGTTGCCTGGTAACAAGCCAATAAAGCTTAGAGTGTCCCAAAAGAAGAAGAACATCAGCATATCTCACAAGTCTTGTACAGGGGTCAGCCTGGCACAACCAACAGCAACGAGTAGGATATCTTCCTCTTAACAGGCCTCCCCCGTCTCCCGAGAACATCCGCGTCTTTAAATAACTTGCTCAGGAAATCGCTGTTTGATGGGAGATGAAAAGAAACAAGGTAATTGGTAGGTCAATTAACACTAAGAGGAAAAACTAGGAAAACAAACTCTTCCTGCAGAAATGAGAGTCACATCAACGGTTCCAGAGTGGACAATTGTCACTCTGCCAGTTATCGCGTATGGCCCTGGATTTTCTTCTACACGACGCCCTCTATCCCCAAATGATTCTTCCTCCGCCTGTTCGCACTCTCACCGACCCTCTCGCTTTCTGGTTTCCTTTTAGGACAGCCCTCAAGCATCTCGAAAGCAAAACAAAACAAAAATCTCCAAGTCCTCCCTTTGCCATGAAGGCTTCGTAGCTAATCAACTTTCGTCTTAGCTGGCCGCTCATAGTCCTTCTTGGTATCATCTGGAATCAGAAGCGGCACATTCCCAATAAATATCTGCATCATAATCGTCCTCGTCCGGCCACGTCTCCCCTTGCGCTCCCAGCAAAAACGTCCAGGCCAGCCCCGGCACCTTTAAATCCGGGCCCTTTTACATCGATCATTGACAGCCCTCCACCCCTAGGAGAAGTATCCCATGATCGTCTGCTGAGACTCCTGAGAGAATTGCTGCAGCAGGGGCATGGGGTCCACGTTGGCAGTCGTCAACAGTGCCTTAGTGGCAACCGCCACTCGGTTGGCCGTCTGTCCCTGTAGCGTCTCCGCCTCGAGAGCCTGGGCGATAAAAACGAACACCTTGCCCGCCTGGTTGAGCACTGCCGGGTGTCGCCTGCGATGAGAGGTCTCGTTAGCTTCAAATCCACGGCTATCAAAATGTCGGTACGCTTCTTGGAACTTACTGATCAATGAGCTCTGCCAAGTATGCATACGCATATGGCGCCGCCTCTTCGTCGTTGGTAACGGGAAGCGTCTCAACCCACTGGGTAATCACATTCTGCACATCCGCAACCGTGCTGGCGTTGTAGTGGAGGGTTTTGGCAATGGCAGCACATGCGTTTTCTGTCGCGTACACGTTGTCTTCGCTGCGAGCATCCGGTATCTGGGTGACCTGGAACAAGAACGGCAGCGAGCCGCCCAGGAACTGTGCCCATGGGGCGCCGCCCCGATGCGCAGCAACGCCGATGCCGTAGGCGGCTGCCTGACGGATCGCCGGTGAAGCATCTCGGCAACCGTCAACGAGAGGTTGCGTAATGTAGTTGGCGTATCGGGTGCTCTCGGGCCCACAGTACTCTAGGACATCGTCCATGATACACAATCCCCATTGTCGCTGCGTAGGGTCGGACGAGGCAAGGAATCCCTCGTAGGTTGAGATCAATCGCTCCCACGCTGGGAGGAAAGCAGCTCCGTGGTTCTTGAAGATGGCATGGAAAGCCTTGTTCATATCTGAAAGAAGTGTCTGGTCGTCTTCGATGGCAATCAGCGTCTCCTCGGCCTCATCCTCGACATCGTCAGCCGTCGCCCCCTCCCTCTCCTCGGCACGCTGAGCAACGCGGTCCTTGTAGTCCTCAATAGCAGAGTGAACCGAGTCGATGAAGCGGCTCAGGTGGTCGGCGGTGAGACAAGCCTTGCCCACGACTTCGACGGACTCGTAGAAGCACTGGTACATCTCTGCGAGGGTGTCGATGGCAGGCTCAGCCGTGAGAACCTCCAGGAGCTTGTCCACGGTGGCTGTCCAGAGCCCCGCAAGCTCGTTGGACTGGGGACCGTAGGCTTTCTTGTAGGAACTTAACAGCTGGGGAACCAATTTGGCCGAGATGTAGCGGACTGGGTCGTGGAAGAAGAAGGCCAGACCGGGTAGCGCAATCTTCTCCATAATTTCGGCAACGTATGGCGCAAAGGAGGCCTCGAGAACCTGCGCATAGACAACGAGGAGCTCGATAGCCATGTGCTTGTCGTCCATGGTGCTTGTTCGGATACCAATCATCTTACCCTTGAGGGGGACGAGCTCCCAGCCCTCCTCGTTCTGCATCTGCTCGACCTGGTCGTCGTCATCGAGCAACTGGATGTCAGCCTTGGCCATGGCAAGCTCCAGCAGTGGCGGCATGACGTTGTGGAGGAAAGGGAGAAAGTCCGAGCCAAGGACACGGCACATGCGACCCCAGCAGTGCATGAGATATTGCGCCTGGGGGTCGTCCGCGTCGGTGATGCCGGCTTGGATGTTGGCTAAGAGGTTGACAAGAGTCATGGCGTCCTGTCCCAGTCGTTCCTTACCCACAGCCAGGGCGATCAAAGTAGCACACTCCATGGCCTTGGCTCGCAAGAGGCGGTACTCCTTCTCACTCTGGTTCTGGAGGACGTTGACGAGGAGAGGCATGAGCGTATCATAGTACTTAGCGAAGGCAGCCTCTGCAGCATCGGCGATCGTGGCAATTGTTGATAATGCCTGCTCCTGAACATATCGCTTCTCGTTCTGAAGGAGCTGGAATAGGTGCGACAGTAAATCATCGAGGTAGGGCTCCAAGGTGTTCTTCTCGGCCTCCTCGCAGAAGTTGACAAGAGCGGCGGCGGCGTGGGACTTAACACGGCCTTCGGGCGAGTCAAGAACGGGAATAATGGCCTTGAGCACCCGGTCGTAGTAGTCGGTCTGCATCTTAGGCGCAAAGTCGGTACTCATCTGACCCAGTGCGTTACACCCAGCCCATCGCACACGGGCGTGGGGGTCGCGAAGCGCGGGGACAACCAGGTCTAGGACTTGGCTCAGCTCGCCAATCATGAGTTCTCGGCAGCCTTCGGAGATGGCTGAGATGGCCATGAGCGCAGCATGCCTGTCCCTCCAAGCCATTGAAGTCATCATGCGGGGCAGCCAGTTGAAGGTGGGAGCCAGAATGGTCTGGCCTCCAAGCTTGTTGGCAAGTCGGTCCATAGTTTGCTCACCAGCAACATGGTTCTGATCGCTCTCATCTTGATCAAGCTACAAAGCGTCGTTAGCGCAAGGTACATGTCGAAATCGCGTCTCCAAGGGGAAAACTCACGTCATCTGAAGCCATCCATTCGGCGGCGTCGTCGTCATCCTCGCCGAGGTCGGTCATCAGACTGAGGCACTGGGTAATCATATCGTTCGTGTACGACGGGTCCTTGCGGCAGAGGGAGGGGGCGTAATCTGCGAAGGTGGCCATAAGCTCTAGAGCGTTTTGACGACACATGTTGTCCAACTCCTTGTCCTGGATAACCGAAATGCTGAACTGGACAAGGTTTTGGAAAAGAGGTTTGAACATTTTGGGAGCCGACTCGGCAAGATCGATGAGGGCCACAAGGGCTTTGCTCAAGTCATCAGAGTCTTGCGAGTCCTTGATAGGGGGGAGAATGTTGAGGACGTCAGGGATAAGGGCGTAGTACTTGGCCTGGCCCTTTTTGCTGATGGTCCTGAAGAAAGACGCAAATGCCTCCATGGCGGCGAGGCGCACCTGTGGTCGTGGTTAGTGGCGGGGTCGTGATATAGTGAACTGGCGCAAGCGAGGTCATACCATGACAGCGTCGTCCTTGAAGCCCTTCTGGAAGGCCTGCAAGACAGCCTCTTCATGTTGCTTCTCGATGATGGCCGGGGTAGTGGTGAAGACTCGAAATGCATTTTCTCGCTTTTCGGCCTCCGGAGCCTGGCTGAGTTGGAAGAGGGCTCCGAGCAATTCGGGCCATGGGGCACCTGTGAAGGTGGGTTAGCACCAGTGGTGGGGAGTTTGCGGGGGAACAGCAACGGCAGCATATTAGAGCGTGCTGGTCAGATGGAGAACGAACCGTTTTCCGTGTATTGGCGGGCGACTTCGGCGACGGCATCGCTGATCTTGTTGCGGATCATTCGCTCAGGCTCGGCGGCGAGGGTCTCGAGAAGCTTTTGGCGGATGGCGGCGGCATGGTCCTTGGCGAGGGAGAAGAAGAGGTCGACATTCTCGCCTGACTCGAGTTTCCTGGTCTTGGACGCGATGCGGCGGAAGATGACAGCGCCGAATGAGCGTGTCTGCAGAGGAGTAAAGGGTCAGCTCAGTCGTATCGCAAAAGCGTCAAAGGGATCGTGGAAGGCAAAGAGCAAGTCGGAGACGAGGGAGGAAGTGGGGGTGACAAACCGCAGTATCACCAGAGCCCTGAACCTGCTCAGCAAGGCCCATCAACAAGACCTCGGGACGGGTAGCGGTCCAGTTGTTCTGCAAGTGATCCTCGGCCTGAGATCGAATGGTGTTGTCGGGCGACTGCAGGGCCTGCAGGAGCTGGTTCAGCTCCGCGTGGACGTCTGGCGGCAGCATCGACATGGTTGAGCGGGTGCGGATGGTGCAGTCCACCAGCAGACGACGGGCGGGGAGAGAGAAAGATCAGGTCGGGATCTGAGGGGGGCAGCCGGGGGGGGGAGAAAGAGGGAGAGAAAGAAATTGGGAGCGTGAAGCGGAAGCAAGCTGTTGGCTTGGGCTTCGTTTGGCGGACGAAGATTCCGAGATTCCAGTTAGTGGGAGTGGGAAGAGAGGGCGATGGGATGGAGGGAAAGGAGAGTGGGGGGAGGGGAAACGTCAGGCCAAGGTAAAGACGAAGTATACGCAGATAGAACTTTGGCGGGGGAGGTACTGAGACTGTAACTAACGCAGCCCGAAAAAAAAACCCGGAGGCACGCGTTGGCAGCACAGGGTGCACGTTGTTTGGGCCATTTTCTTTGTACACCTTTGTGGGCAAGTTGAAGGGACGGGTGATGGGTCCAGAGAGGTACTTATGCATTGAAAGCAAAAGAATTTTTCTCTTAGTTCGAACAAAACCTAGTCAAAAAAAACTATGCCGGATCCTCGGGGGAATAGCTGAGATCTTCGAATATCTGTCTAATTAGAAGCCTATTTAAGGGGAGGAGTTAAACGCGTAGATAGTAGGTAAGTAGGTAGGTACCTAAGTAGGTAGGCAGCGTAGGTGTAAACACAGGCTGCTAGCTCCCGTACATAATACGGTGCAGCTGTACAGTTAACTGTACGTACAACATGGAGGGGCAGCAAAAAGTACTAAGAGTATTATGCAGCGTCTCGCCCAAGGCCAGATACAAAAAAATGTCGGACAAGGATCCATGGATGATTCTACACGTACGAAGTCCCTACGTACCGGTGATGGCATTGCATTGATGCGCTAGGTCAGTCGACCCACCAACAGGGATTAATCAAACTCGTGACGGGCACTGATGGAGTTGTGCTCAGTTTCCAGTTTCTATTGCCCAGTAAACCTGACTTGAGTCGGCATCATGGTCGGACTTTGTTTGATCCAGAGCTTGGACTTGTGCTCGGCAACCACCTACTAGTAGAGACCGAAAGGTCAGCGTAGATACTTAGATAGGCCTAGATAATTAGCGGGCCGACGGAATCGAGGTACCCTCGCCGTGACCTTTCGCCTACCCTCCACCTTGCTGGACCCTAGCAGTACTTCTACCGGACTTATATCCCCGGTCAAGCTGGCCTGGTGCTCGGGCAGGTGCGACCTGGCATTTTTTTTCCGCCCGAAGCTTCCCGCCCATTAACCGTTCCCTGAGTGAACAACCGCATCGATCGCGAACCTGGTCCTCTCTTTTGCCTCATTTGTCTTCCTTCCCTTCTCCTCCCTCCACCTCCAATTCCTCCAACCCCCTTGACCCGTGACCCTCCGCGACACTCTACGACTCCTCTCTCGACTCCTCCGCATCTTCTCGAGCTCTTCGATTCCTTCCATCACAATGTTGTCCCGAAGATTAGCTACCGCTGCCCGCATGGTGCCGGCGCGCACCCTGCGTCCCCGAAACCACCCTCTCATCATGCTTCCCGCCATGATGCAATCCGTCCGAACCTATGCCGACAGTGTTATCAAGGTTCCTCAGATGGCCGAGTCCATCTCCGAGGGTACCCTGAAACAGTTCTCCAAGGCCGTCGGCGAGTACGTCGAGGTGGACGAGGAGATTGCTACCATCGAGACGGACAAGGTATACCTTCCCTTATAACGCGACGACCTGTAGTGAAGCATTCTAACCCGTCTAGATCGATGTTGCCGTCAATGCCACCGAGGCCGGTACTATCAAAGAGCTTCTCGTCAGCGAGGAGGACACCGTCGTGGTCGGCCAGGACCTGGTCCGCCTTGAGCTCGGCGGAGCCCCGTCTGGTGACAAGAAGGATGCCTCTGCCGCCGAGGCGACTCCTAAGGAGGAATTGAAGGATGTGTCAAAGGACGAGCCCAAGACCGAGTCTAAGCCCGAGCCTACGCAAGAATCAAAGCCCGAGCCCAAGGAGGCTACCCCTGGAGCCAGCAAACCCGAGCCCCCCAAGCAGCCCCAGAAGAAGGAATCGTCATCTGCCCCGACCACCAGCGGCCCGACTCTGGGTAGCCGTGACGAGCGCCGAGTATGCCGTCTCCCTTTTCATTCCCTCCGTCCGTCCCTCGTTGCTAAGACCCGATCTAGGTCAAGATGAACCGAATGCGCCTCCGAATTGCCGAGCGCCTCAAGCAGTCCCAGAACACCGCTGCTTCCCTCACCACCTTTAACGAGGTGGACATGTCCAACATTATGGACTTTCGCAAGCTGTACAAGGAGGATGTCCTCAAGAAGACCGGCGTCAAGCTTGGTTTCATGAGCGCCTTCACCCGGGCCTGTGTCTTGGCCATGCGAGACCTACCCGCGGTCAACGCCTCCATCGAGGGTCCCAATGGTGGTGACACCATTGTCTACCGGGACTACGTCGACGTCAGCGTTGCTGTCGCCACCGAGAAGGGCCTAGTCACTCCCGTCGTTCGCAACGTTGAGGGATTGGACTTGGTCAACATTGAGAAGTCCATCGCTGATCTTGGCAAGAAGGTTCGTGACATCTTCGTTGTTCGAAACCTTGTGGGTGGAAGACTAATTTGACTCTTTGACAGGCTCGTGACGGAAAGCTGACGATCGAGGACATGGCTGGTGGTACCTTCACCATCAGCAACGGCGGAGTTTTCGGTTCCCTCATGGGGACGCCCATCATCAACCTGCCCCAATGTGCTGTGCTGGGTCTCCACGCCATCAAGGAGCGCCCGGTGGCTGTCAACGGCAAGATCGAGATCCGCCCGATGATGTACCTCGCTCTGACTTACGATCACCGCCTCCTAGATGGCAGGGAAGCTGTGCAATTCCTGGTCAAGGTGAAGGAGTACATTGAGGATCCCAGGCGGATGCTGCTGTAAAGCAGTTTCTGACCCTATCGGGTGTCTGGTCAAATAATACCCTGTAGACAAAAGGAGGCGGGACATATGATGTGACGTTGCAAGCCTCTGATAGTCTAGTTGTATAATAGAGCTTTGGAGCGAGGACGGTCACCTAACAGGGTTGTTTCCAACAGCACATCCGAATCTTAGCTGATGCGGCTCCGTCAGGAATAGATCGTGTAATAGATAGTTTATTTGCTACCATGTACAGCAAGGCCCTTGTTTGGCGGCTATTCGGGCGATCTTTATGGTCGGGTATCCTCTATGGCCCGAGGTGCCGGTTGTCGAATGAAACCGGTAATACTACCTACCTACTCGGGATCGAAGCCTCTGGAGCCCTACTTCCGCCTAGCAAATTACGTAGTAGTGCCCGCCCTGGGTCTGGAGCTTCTGAGGCTTCCGGCCCATTGTCTCTAGCGCCCGTGACCACCGAGAGAACCTACCTAGGTTCCGACAGCTCCGTGTTCGATTCAGAATGCATTCCATCCAAAATCGCAGTTCAGCTGCCGCAAGAAACGCTAGTGACTTCAAGCCTCCGCCAGAACCCTGCTGCATTATTGACGCCATTGCTGCCGGCTTGCTGCCATCCATCGTGGCACAGTGACATGCTTGCTTGGTCGATGAAAAAGAAAAACTACTCGACTGTATTGGATTCTTCCCCCAACGATCCCCAATCGCGGGGTCGCTCCACTAAAAGCTTAGGCTTCACGGCTACGGCCATATCTCCCACCCAACCTCACGCATCATCCTCATGCCCACCCTTCCTCATTCCCGTCCCATCGGCTGTTCAAGCCATTCAACTCTTCAAGCGCAGCCATCAGTCTCCCCCTCCTGCTTATCCACTGTCGCATCGCTCCCGCTGCTTCCTCTTCCTGCCCTTGGCGAATTGTCTTGTGACCTGTGACTCTTTTCTTTTAGCAGTCGTCTCTCGCTCTCCACCGCCTGCTCGTCCGCTACGCCCCCATTCCATCTCAACTGTTCCGCCCTCAACTTCTCTCTCACAACCCTTCGCGCGAGCTTCCTTCTTATCTACAACGTTCCCTTCGCTTCGATTCTTCTTCGGCTCTCCAACCAGTAACAACCAGTCCGTCCCTTAGTATCGCATCGCGCATCATCCATCGCGGGGTTGACACTACCCTGTCAGCCATGGACCCCTCCCAAGGCTCCGCCTCCCGCGACCTCAAGGACACCCGCGCGACCAGCTCAACCAGTCTCGCCAGTGCCATCTCCAACTCCTCCGCCTCCCAGAAACCGCCTATCCTCGCCCAACGATCCCCCTCCGTATCCATCTCTGCCGGCTCCTCGACTCATCGCCAGAGCTTCGTCGAAGGCCTCCGCAATGTGCCCTCCTCACCTCGCTCCCATCGACACCCCTCCTTCACCCAGGCTGCCTTACAGGACCTACTCAACCACCCGCCTGCTGCCAATAAGCATGCCAACCCCAGGTTCGCTGGACGCGATTGGCGGGATGTTTCCATTGGCGAACTCGTCTCGCCCGACGACATCAGATGGATGGAACTAGATAGCAGTGTCGAAGAAGCCACCATGGTAAGCTCACTCCGGCTGTACACTCTCCCAAGGGAGCGCAATACTCGTTACATGAACCTCCCATATCGAGAGTCACTGCTGATGGTCTCTGGTTCAATGCATAGCTGCTCCTGAAGAGCCCGACCAACGTCGTCCTCGTTCGTGAGAACCCCGATACCAATATCGCAGTTTCCACCTTCGACTTCACCGATCTCAACGCCTACCTCCTCGTCGTCGTTGGTCTCTCCAAACCCGATGAAGAACACGTTGAGCTGTTCAACTCTATCATGTCCAAGGCTCAACAGGGCGCTGAAATCTCTCTGCGCCATGTTCAGCCCCTCTTCCGCAAAGAATCATTGGTCAGTCTACCGGCAACCGACGACCTTGCCAAGGGCATACAGGTGCTGGGCAGTGGAATCCACCGTTTGTTGGTGACAGGCCCAAGTGGTGAAGCCGTTGGCATCGCCAGTCAGCTTAGGATTGTCGAATTCTTTTGGAACGAAGGCCTCAACTTTCCCTCCATCGACCGATTATATCCCGTGGTCCTCCGCGATTTAGGTATCGGGACTAAAGACATTATTTCCGTTAAGTGAGTTGTGAAGTGCAGGAATTTAGCGCCATTGCTGACAAGCACCAAGCTCTGACGCACCTCTCTCCGACGCTCTAACCCTCATGAGCAACGAAGGGCTCACCAGCGTGGCTGTCGTCGATAACGGGTTGAATGTCGTGGGCAACATCTCCACCAAGGACGTCCGCCACCTGACGAGCAGTTCCAATGCGCACCTCCTCAATTCGTCGTGCATGAACTTCATCTCTGTCATCCTCAACGAGAAGGGTGTCGAGAAGGGTCAAGACGTGTTCCCCGTCTTCTACGTCAACCCCTACTCTACCCTCGCCCACACCGTCGCGAAACTCGTTGCCACCCGATCGCATCGCATGTGGGTTGTGGAATCGGCATCTCCCTCACCTTCGACTCCCGCCACGCCTTTGATGGGCCCTCAAGGCTTCACGAACCCGGCACCTCAACCGCCTCCTACACCTACCACTACGGCCGGTGCGCCGCCATCCCCAGTCCCTACTTCGGCCGTTCCCGCTTCAGCGATGGCAGGGGCACGTCTCTCGGGCAGGCTGAGCGGCGTCGTCTCCCTCACAGACGTGCTCAACATGTTTGCACGGTCCACCGGTCTGAATCCCACGGATCCGGGGGAGCAGCGAGCACGACGGAGGCGTAGCTCTAGCAGTTCGGTGCGGCCCAGCCTCGACTCGACAAGAGCGAGCCTCGATGTTCGACGGTGATGGTACCGGACACGATGCTTTCGACTACGTGTTTCGGAGTCTAGGCCGTGGAGTTTACGGAGTCTATGCTAAGTTTAGAGATTGGACGGTTTATTCTAAGATGCACGCTTGGGCTGAGTGGAGAAACAACGACAGCTTACGCTCGTCTTGCACCTAGATCTGGATTCTTTAGGTGTTTCCCAGGGTTGGTTTCTTGGCTCCTGTTCATCACGGGGCACGCAGACAGCGCGGGTTTTGTCAACGGCTTCCTCACTCTCGTTCCTCGTTGTGGAGGTTGATGTAGGTTGACGCCTGGCTCGTCTTCGACTGGGCTCATTTGAAAGAATCAACGAGTATCTGATGGCATAAGAGATGGTTACATACGACGGAGGTTTTAGCAAGTAACAGAGGTAGTGTCGAGCATGATGGCTATGGTCCGGATCTCAATCTACACTTAATCCCTTAACATATCAAAAAAGGGTAATCAACTTGATAGCTTCTTAGTTGACAATCCCGGTGAAAGGCTGAAGCCGCGATTTATTAGCATGGTATCACGATGACTGGTCGATTCCAAAAATATCTGAAGGCCGAGGTCGCGATTGGAATGTAATTGATGACGCTACGATGCAGCGAGTCACTTGACAGCAGCAAAATAGGTCCGCTTGTCACGTCAACTCAGTTGAGTCGACGTCCACCATCAGCCACTCTACGGGATACTCCGTAGGCGACCATGACGCCCAACTTCCAGCGGGTTTCAGTGGACGTTCCTGGACATTCAGTGGGCTCAACGGGGGCGCCTGTGGCTGAAACAGTCGTCTTCATTGGCTGGATGCACCCACGCAGTCGGTGCCCTTTCCACTAAGGTTATTTTGCCACCTGAGGCGCTGAGGTTGACCCCGCCCGAGGCTCAACGCCATCATCCGCAGTCTCGGGCCCGGCGGCTTGACTCACGACTCGTCGTCCTTTGCCCCTTCTGCGTCACTGGATTATATTTCTCTCCCGCGCGCGTCTTCTTCATTATTGTCTTTCTTCCGTGGTGCTTGTATCTCTCGCTAATCACCAACTCTTCGTCTTCGGACAAACGTTGCGCATTTCCCTACCTTTTTGTCGGGTTTCGATTCATTACCTGCTAAAGATCCCAAGTTTTCGGACTCGAGCAACTGCCGCCTCACATAAGCTATATCAGTCGTTCCTCGTGCCGAAATAGTGTTGGTACCTATATTTGGCTCTCTTCCCCGAGTTTCGCCCTGAGCTCCCTCTGTCCGTCGCGCCCTGCGTCAACAGGCTTCGACAGGCTTCAACCGGTCCAACAATACCGCCTCTCATAATCTATCAAACTGAATGAAGGTCCCATCCTTCCTTTTGTTTATAAACGACTCAGCTATTCGTCATGTCGTCCAAATCAACCAAATATTCTTCTTCTCCTTCTCCTCGCTGCTCTCTACCAGGTAGCAGCAAGCCTTCAGATGCTCCGCGGTCCTCCAGTCGGACCAGGCCCCGGAAACTCGGTGACTTCGCCAAACTGCAGTCGCTTTCTTCCTTCTCGCCGAGCACCTCGGAACAGGCTCAGTCATCATCAAAGCCCTACGATAGTCCTAGCAGAACATATCCCCCCACATCTCCTTGTCGTGAGCAAGCAACACCTGCCAGGGCTGAGAAGTCCGTGAAGCTCGGAAACTTCTCCAAGATCTTCGACGAATTCTCCGTTGCTGGCTCGGCCAAATCCTTGCCAAAGCCTTCTCAACGCATTTCGGGCAAGACGACGCCCATCAAAACCATGAAGCGGTCGTCGTCAACTCAACCAAGCCCAGCTGCTCTCCCCATCGACGTATCTCTCCAAACGGCGTCTCCCAAGAAGGCCTCTAAGATGGCTTCCTCGGGCTTTGAATCAAAATTTGGCTCTGCTTCTGGCACCAGCTCTAGCTCCGACTCGGATTTAGAGCCCATGTCGTACTCAACCCCGGCTTCGACTCCTCCGAGCTCAGCCGAGCGAGACCCATCCCCTCTGGCCAAGTTCGCCAAGTCCAAGTCCCGCTCCCGCTCCCCAAAGTCGAAGAAGAGCGCCATGACCACCGCCCGACATGCTGCAGTCGCCAAAGGGAAGTTGCGAGGACAATTTCAACCGGTCTTCACATATCAACACCAAAAATACGGTCCCATCACTGCCATGTTTGATTCCGTACCCAGCAAGGAAGCCAAGCATGAGTCCCTGGCCGAGAAGCTCGTCAACGAGCAAGTCTTGGACAGGGTTCTAGGTTTTCAAAAGCCTGAAGTCGACTCCAACGGAGTCCACGTTTTCATCGACATGTCCAACATCTCCATCAGCTTTTTGAAAGCCCTCCGAGCTAGATACTCACTCCCTGAGAGTGTGCGCTTTACACTACTTCCAGCGCTGAACTTGTCCTTCCTCCACGAACTGCTCGCCCGCGGCCGCGATACCAAGGTGCTCAACGCCGGCTGCTCCATGCACCCGGACCGCGCTGAGCCGACCTACATCCAAGACCTTCGCGATCTTGGTTATCGGGTTGACCTCCGACACCGCAAGCCCGGGCAGCACACGCAGGGAGGCCAGAATCCCGTTGAAATGCGCGGCACTTCTGGTCCCACTCATTACGTCGAGGACATGGTCGACGAGACGCTCCAGATCCGTATAGGCGAATCTGTCATGCAGTACTTTGACGAGCCCGGAACGCTTGTCTTGGCTACCGGAGATGCCCGGCCGGCCAAGTTCTCAGACGGCTTCTTCACCTATGCGGAGCGCGCCCTGAAAATGGGCTGGAATGTCGAAGTGGTGTCCTGGAAGGCGAGCCTTTCTGGGTCATGGACCAATCGTGCCTGGGCTGAGCCCTGGGGCGATCGCTTCCGGGTTATTGAGCTCGATGGGTACATTGATGATCTGCTTACATGCTACGCACCGTAAGATACTCTCGTTGAACAAACAAGAGCATCCAAACCAGACTCGCATGCAATGGACAACGTTCTCCTCTCGAAAGGGAATTTTTGTTTTGTTTTACATTATACCGTATCTTTCATCACCACGATGGTAAGAAAGCCAGTTTTGGAAGTATTCACGCAGCGTTTGCGCCATCCTTGCTATCTATCACAAGCCCCAGTTTGCACTTCGCCCTTGGCTATCCTGGCATGTTATCCAATATTTCTATCATGTTCATATATACTATTTCCAGAGTTTTGTTTTAGGTAATCCTGCAATCCTACAATTTTGGTTCGGTGCAAGGCTTGTCTTGACGTCTTCCTGTGCATCATAACGTTGTGGATTCAATCAACGATTATGCTAGCCTTGGCGGAGCCGGCAAGCTTGGGATCTGGTGAAGGGAGAGAGGGTATAGATGTCAATGGTTCCTTTGGTCACTAGGACCCTGTATGTGTCGGGGAAAACATTGGAGTGGGTTAAGTGTAACGATTAGAGACACGATACATCACGTTTATGTTAGTGTCGATCGGGCGCTGCCAAGAGACATGAGGTTTATGTCCGTGACTGATGCTGCGATTTTTACCCTACGTGCTGCTGTGTGACGCCGTGCTTGTATCAAGGTCCACAAATACTAACATGTATAGTTCCCTGTCGATATTGTCTATATGTTGACTCACTCACTCACTTCATGTCTCAGTTATTATAGGTAGTTATTGAAAAAGCTGTTGTTGTGTACTGTTCTATAGCCCTATTGAAAAGATCAAACAAATCATGCATAGGATGGGAATGGACGGCAAAGGCACAGATTACCCATCCGTCGTGACTCCATACCAGCTTCCAATCCTGCCCCTGTTCAAGACAAATAATTCGTCTCTTTTGACCTCTGTTTTCTTATATAAGAGGGGGCAGTCCTTCAGTGTTGCTTTCCGGTTTGTGTTCTGGTATTGCCCACGCCGGATGGATCAACTCGTGTATTGATTGGGCTCCTAGACTCTAGGCACCGTTCCGGTCCCATCCCATACCTCCAGCTCAATCTTATTGGAGAATCTGGCTTAGGCCATGAGTGTGTATAGCCTTGCCGTATCGTTCCCTTTAATTGTAGAATTCATACCACCTAAGATGCAAAAAGACAAAATAATATGGCGAAAAAAAGAAGGTGCCACACCCGGAAGAAGAACGAAATGAAGTAGTGGGTGTGTCACAATATTGAATAACCGCGTCCTCGTCTCATGTATCAGATGTGGAAACGGCGCCGTCGATTCCCCAGAAGGGCTCGGTGTTAAAAGTGGCCGTCTCCTCCGTCTTCCAAGGAGTGTTGAAGGCAGAGAAGAGAATGAGGTCACCCATCTTGGCGGAAAAGGCCTTCTTGATAGACGTGATGGCGGCCTGCTGCTCGCTAGCACCAGGAACAGCCAAACCGTTTGACAAGCCCTTGGTGGGCCAGCCGGATTCGGTAACCATGACCTTCTTGTCTGAGGACAGAGCGTCCTGCAGGCTGGCGACAGTGCGAGTCAGCCACTTGCCAGCCTCGTCGGCGGTGATAGTGCTGTCGAAGAAGCTGTGAGCGTTGATGGCGCAGTAGTCCGACTCCTTGCACAGCTCCGGGTGGGCGGTGGCGGCGACGAAGGTGTCGACGCTGACAACAGGGCCCTTGTAGCCAGCGGCGCGGAGGATGTTGCGGGCCTTCTTGATGGCGGCGACGACCTTTTCGGGACTCGCCTTGCCACTGTTGACGAGCTCGTTGCCGACGCTGATGGTGTGGACGATATCCCAGTCGCCGTCGATGCCATCAATGATCTTGTCTGCCTCGTCCTTCACATCGTCGATGTTCCAGATGCCGAGGAAGAGTTTCACGTCGATATCCTTAGCAGCGTCATGGCAAACAGCGACCTGGTCACAGTCGGTGCCGTAGATGCGAACGAGCGAGTACGAGCCGTTGAACGTGGAGAAGTCGTCGTTCACCTGGGCCTCTGTCTTGCAGCCGTGATCGCCGCGGTAGGGAGCGTAGGCAATGCCTGGGAGCTTGGTGTCCGTTTCGTTGGAGCTGGATGAGCCAGAGCTGGGAGTGGCAGACGCGGTGGCCGCAGTGACGGTATGGGTGACGGTACTAACTGTATGAATAGTAGTTGTACGAGCCCTATGAGTAGTCGTCAGTATATGATGTTCCATGATTTGTTGCTTTTGATCCAAGAAGAACAACTTACACGTCCCGCTCCTCAACAGGAATGGCTACAAGTAGGGAACCAGTGTTAGTCTTCTGTAATAAACAAAACACTATGAAGCCTCCCACTCACCGGCAGGAATAACAGCACCAACTGCTGTCATGCCCAAAGCGGACACGAGACATTGGACAAGTGTCATGTTTAGTGAATTTGTGAAATGCCAATATCAATTCCGTTTGTTTGTTCTGGAGGAGAAAGAGTCGGTATTTGATCTGGCAAAGAAAGACCGATTGCAGAGAGCGAAGGGATCGAAAGTTGAGTCTTAAGGAGCGAATGAATGTGGAAGGGTGAGAAGAAGACTCAGGGAGAATTCCCGTAGCGAAAAAGAGTGAGAAACGGGCAGAGGGAGAGAAAGAGAAGCAATCTAGGGAGTGTGTAGAACGGACTGTAGGGCGATTAACGAGGTGAAGAAGCGGAGAAAAGAAAGAGACGAGAAGAGGAGGAGAAGATTGGAAAAGGAGAGCGAGGGTCTAACTCTGCAACCGAATACCTCGCAGCTGCTGTGCTCCTGCCTCCGTTGTTGCCATGTCTTCGCTACTACTACTAAGTACCTATCACTAACCCAAGGTACTACTCCTATGCTTCAGGTATACCCAGCCTTCATGGCCTCATTAGCGTCATTTTCTGGGAAAATAAGAGAAAGACTACTAGTAAGTACCTTAGGTACGAAGCTCCCACTCCGGGTCGCGGCAGGAATGAAGAATGAATGAGAGATGTGAGACAGTCGGGATTGGAACCTGGAATGGACGGGCCTTGACATTTGTCTCTCTACCGAGGAATGCACAGCTGTCAAAACAACCCAAAACAAGGAGGTTCTCTCTGATAGACAGGCGAAAGGAGAAAGAAGCCATGAAGAAAGAGAACAAGATAATATCTGTCTTCTTTGAGCAGCCTTTTACCTCTCTGGGTTTTGCTATTCTTAGTATTTCTTCTTCTCCTGGTTCTTCCTGTTAGTCTATATCCATGTCCTCAACTTCCTCTTCTCACTCCCTTTACTTCTTCTATTACAAACTGAGACACCACTACCTTGGCAAGGGAGAAAATACGTCATATCCCATTTCTCTCGTCCAACTCTCGTCCGTCTTCAGAGGAGAGACGCGTAAGCACACTGGGGACACAGCCAGGATGCTCCGTCATTGATGAAGAGGTTGTCCTAGACTACAGTGAAGACTCTGCACTCTGCATCGTGTTGTAGACAACAACAACAACAACAACAAACTCTCCGCGAAGTGCCCCCATTAGACCTATCCTGATCTAGATTCATCTTTTATTTTCAAGCTTATTTTCCTCCGTCTGAGTTCCGAAGTGCCTACCTCCATGATAGATACGATCGAGACCGAAGTCCGGGATCCAAACAAAACCTAGCCAGTCTCAAACACCCGGTCTCGACCGCTGTAATCCTTTCATCCACAGGCCATATTTCTGAAAATCCAGGGCATAGTTTCTCTTATTAATCATTATTAGCTTCATGTAGAGGTCAAGTAAACCCCAATTATATATAGATATGTGGTGCCCATTGCCATAGTTGGCCCCTTTTCTATGTGCAGCCAGCCGTCTCTTTTGCTTCCTCCCGAGGATGACGCGGCCATGCGTCTCTCCTCCCTATCACTACAGAATAATGCCTTAAATAGCCTTGTTGCTTGTCTTGCGCGTCATGACTTTGGTGATGGCATGGCGAATAGTCACCCCAGCCTTCTCAATGTCCTTCTTGGAAAGGGCCGACGTGATACAGACTCGCAACGAAGGCTGCGCGAACCACTCGCTGTCCTTGGGTTTGATGGCATTCGCATACGGCCGCGTCTTGGTTCGAGTGATCATGACTCCATTCGCAAGGGCCTAGAAGGGAAAATGTCGGTTAGCGGGGGTATTTTTTCCTCATTTTTCATTTGGGGGAGGGATCGTAGTCTTTTTTTTCAAACTTACCTCTTCGACGCAATCAAGGAGGATGCGCTCCTGGTCGTCCAGCTCCAGCTTGCGCGCCTCGACCATGTCGGGCTTGAGCACTAGCAGCATGACGGGGTTCTCGGTCGCGCTGGTACAGACAACCCAGTCGCTGCGGGGATCCAGCTGGGCCCTCATGGCCTTTATGTTCTCGCGGCACTGGATCAGGATGTCGGGGTTGGACTGGAGCAGGTTAACCGCCTCGCTAGCAGTGACGGCCAACATAGCGGGCAGGGCGGCGGAGAAGGTGTACGAGGACGAAGTAATGCGCTGATGTTCAACAACATCCTTGGGGCCAGCACAGAAACCACCACCGGCACAGATGGGACCCGAAAGGGAGCCGACAATCATGTCCACAGCCTGGGGGTCAACGTTCTGAGCCTCGGTGATGCCACGGCCGGTGCGGCCGAGGACGCCAAAGGACCACGTCTCGTCGAGGATGACACGGAACTTGTACTTCTCCTTGAGCTCAACCAGACGGGGGAGGTCAGTCTCGTCGCCGGACAACTCAAACAGGCCCTCGGTGACGACAAAACGACGAGTCAGCTTCTTGGCCTTGGCCTGCTCCTTGACAACTGCCTGCATGGCACGCTCAAGGTCGTCCATGTCGCCGTGGTTGAACCAGCGAATGTTGCTACGGGACACCTCGAGACCCTTGCGGATGGAGTAATTGACGTCGCGGTCGGCAATGATAACGTCGCCACGCTTGCAGAAGGAGGGAATGACACTGGAGATTGTGGAGAAGGCCTGGGCGTAGACGATGCAGCCCTCGGTGCCCAAGTAGGCGGCGATGTCGGCCTCGGCCTTCATATGGACGTCCTGGGTACCGTAGAACTGGGGCGGGCCGCAAGGTCCGACGCCGTAAGTGCGCAGGACCTGGATCGCCTTTTCCTTGATCTGCTCATTGCCGTTGATATTGTAGAAGTTGTACGAGGCGAGGTTGGTGACGGTGCGGCCGTTGGAAAGCTTCGACTTGGGACCGGTAGGTCTGATTACCGGCAACGCGCCTTGTCAGCTACTGGGCAACATAGATAGAGATAATAAAGAGGTCATATCCATCTCGGATATCCACGGGGCGAAGGCTTACCCAACCACGACGGGAAGACGCTCGCTCTCGGCAATCTCAAACGCCGTCTGCTCTGCGACGAGGGGCTCGGGCGTCCACTCCTCAATCAGCTCCTCAATCTCGTCCTCCCGGAGCTTTACGAAGTTGCGCTTGTTCGTCGAGTACGCCGGCGCCATCAGGTAGCGGATGAAGAATAGCAGCAGCACCAGCTCGATGACGGATCGCACAGGGTCGTTCTGGTAGCTGGACTGGATGTAGCGGCCCAACACGGCCGAGCCGGGCATCTTTTGGAACGTCACCTGCGCCTCATCAAGGAGCAGGCCCAGGCGGGCTTGGAGGGCGTCGAGTTCCATTGTCGTGTTTGGGTTCGGTGTATCTTTGTTTGGCGTCGTTGTCGTCCCGTCTTTAGGATCTAGACGTCTTGAACATGCGGCTCGTGGCGGTCAGCGGTCGAAGTATAGTGCAAAGGGGCCTCCTACGCGGGTGCGCTCCTTCGCGGATTAATTCATTGGTAGTCCTGATAGGCTGAAATCCGCTGATGGAGCTGGTAAATTAACGGGACCCTTGGGTGGGCTGCCTCAGCAATCGGCTCCAACCATCAGTAGCCATTATCTAAACTAAAGTCCGTTGGATTTGGCTGCATCACAAGGGGGTCAAGTACTTAGATACCTAGTAGGTATTTTACTTACTCACCTAGGTACCCAGGTAGCCCCGTCGCTGAACTGCCCACCTTTACTACTCATCTAGGTAGATACAAGCTCCTCCCTCCGTTACATTCTACGGATATCACTGGCATCAACATCACTGCAGTTGCATTTATACCAAGTTCAAGGCAATCAGCAAAAATACATTTCCCTATCCGTCTAGCAAAATAAAGAACTAACTATGTTGCTCATTGTACACATTAAAATGCGCGGTAAACGCTGACTCGGTGCCTTGCTTCTCTCTTCGCCTGCGTGTGCCTTTCCATGTGCCGGTCCAGTGGTGTCGGACTTGTCCAGGCCATGTGAATTTCCGTTCTTTGCACAATCAGGAGTCCCACTCACTCATTCTTTTTCTTCCTTCTTCTCGCCCATAAAACCACGAGGAAAAAATATTGACAAAAGCCGTTGTGTGCGTGTGCGTGGACCGTTCGTCTACGACTTAAGCCGCCCGAAACGGCCCAACCATATTGTCCATCAGCTTGCGCATCTTCGACATGTCATGAGAATCGAAAGAAAAGGCTTTGAGGCCAAAAGATGACTGCGAGTCTACTTGGCTTGGCACCAACTTCATCCGGTCTGGAAATCAAGCCAATCAATCAAATGTCAGAGCTCCAATTCCCATACACACACCCAAGCACCGCCGCAATAGCAATATTGCCAAAACAACTTCTGCTGTTTGACAGGCCGCTTCCACTTTGGGCCTGTATTTTGGGTAACAATTTGGTTTAGAACAGCTTGATCTTGCCTGTAGAATCGCCGGAGGAGCCCGACGACGACGCCGACCGCAGCTCGCTGGGAAGGGTGTAATCGGCCGCACCAGTACCCGTCGCAGATGAATGGTTTGTGTTGTCGTTCTTCAAGTCGTTAGGCTGCATCAAGCGGAAGCCACCAATGTCCGACAGCGACGTGGTCAGCGAGTCGGGAATCATTTTGCCCGCGACCGCCGGGCCGACAATAAGGGCAACGAAAACGACCAGCAGAACAAAGTACAGGATGGCGTAGCGAATAACGCGTCTGCGTCGAAGCTTTGACTGCTTCATCGAGTAAATGGGCGGGCGGATCTGTCGGCTAGTGTCGCTCGTTAGTTTACAGTGTGAAACAGTCAACTCGAGCGCTACATACCTTGGTCGGAGCCAGAAGAGCATCATCGAGTGCAACTTGTCGACCTGAGGGATCAGAATGATGGGCATCATCACGAAGAGCAGCCAGTGTCCAAGCACAAAGTCAGCCGCGAACATGGTCAACTCAGTAATCTTGCACAGGAACTCTCGGGCAGGCTGAGAGACAGTGTGCCATCCCATAGAATACCACTTTCCGGTCCAGAAAGCGATGTTTGACTGGTCCGACTTGAATTCTCGTGTAAGTGCCAGGGCCACAATCAACTTGATAAAAAATCGCTGGATTGCGGTTGCGGCAATCATGCCCGCGAGGGTTCGAGTGAAATTGAAGCCCTCGAGCAGGAACATGGCCTCGAACGAGATCAGGAGGAAAATGACAGCAAAGGAGTGTGCAATGGCTGCCAAAACGCTACCAAACTTCTTACAGCACATGCTAAGCAGAGGTCCCATACAACAGGCCATGCCAAACATGGCAGCGAGCACTCCCGCGTTGACAGCGATAGGTGCAAGGGAGACAACCAGCAGCCGGACAAGTGAATCCGTGGGTCCGATCGTGGTGCTCGTGTCCTTGTTGTTTCTCTCGCTGACACCAGTCTGTGCGTTGACGAATAAGTAAGGGATAGTAGTAGAGACAGCAAACAGCAGAGGGCCTAGAATCTCGGCAAAGAAGATGTTGGCGATGGCGGCTCGGGACACGTCACCAGACAGCTTGCTCGATGGGTCACCGAGCGCCTTGCGCTTATAACCAGTGATCCTAGTTCGGGACAGACGGCAGAACGAGATCCAAGACGACGCGTGACTCCTCGAGTTGCCACGAGAGAGCCAACGGAGGTAGTCCCGGTAATCGATGAAGAAATCATTCCACGAAAACATGTGAGGGTTGTAAAGGAACGGCGAGATGGTGAGAGCGAACAGCGTGATCCAGAAGTAGGTCAGCGCAGCCTGCCACACGGTAAGGGTTGCGAATAGCAGCAGCATTAGAAGTCGGGCACCGAAGTAAATTGCTGGACCCGCGAATCGTGAGTACAGTATACCAAAGGGAATGCGGGCTGTTGCAAAACCACGACCGGTACCGATGTAACGTGCACCACCAAACGAAAGATCCTGTTGCACGGAGTTTGCGTAGATTTGAGTGACGAAAACTTCGAAAAACAGAGAGAGTGATCCAAACTGCTTGCTCAGACGAAGAGCAGCTCGCCAGAAGCCTCGCTCCATCAATTCTTGTGCGACCAGGGGGATGAACGAGAGGAACATGACGAAGAAGATGGAGAAGATGCAGCGATAGACCCAATCCGTCAGCGCGGGAGTGTTGGCGCAGCCCGTAGGGTACAGAGGGTCGGTGATGGGGACATCTCGGTTGTAATCACATGCGATGGTCTCGTGGCGTAACGCTCCCATGTTCATCAGCGTAATCATAAACATCTGGACGGACAACATAATGAAGATGTTGTTGAGATGGAATCCGGGATGGGCGTAGTAGAATGACAGGAAACGATCCAGAGGGAGCTGAGTGCCGAGGTAATAGTACTCACGGGACAGCATTTGCTCACCCATACCCGTACCAATCTTGGTTGTGAAGTTGAGAATGGAGCCAAAACCAAGATCACGACCCTTGCCACACTGGAAGTACTCGCAGTGCTTGATGCGACCACCTCGGAGAAGGGCATTCATACCAGCAAAAATATCCTCGTTCAGATGCAGACCCTTCTGAGCTTTAGAAACACCACCACGGGTTGTCATGAAGATGCCGTTCAGAAAATCGGGATGTCCGTAATGAAGTTTGCCACCGATCTGTGCCAATGTACGAGCAAAGAGGGTACCGAACGTCTGTTCCTTTCCGGCAGCAATATCACCCAGAATTCCGATGTTCTCGGAGAAAATGTACTCTCGAGCACCCAGAATGGCGACGGGATTGGAAGCCTGAGTCTTGACGCCGGGAGTATACGGGGAAACATTGTCGTTCTTCATCTCCTCGAATTCAGCAAGAACACTGCGAATCTTGAGGCACTCCTCGAGATAGTTGTCCTGATTGGCATCGATGAGCTGGATGTATTCGCCACGGTAGAAGATGATGGAGTGGTTCTGATTGTCTGATTTTCCGTCACCGAGAATGGGGTTGCCAGAAAGCTGAACGCGGAACTTGGGGCGTCTCATGCCGTTCTCCATAATTTCAGAGTGGCCGTCAATCAGAGCGGAGTACAGGCGAGGCTCTTCGCCCTCTTCGGTGGGGGCCTCTTCATCCAGGTAGGCAATTTGCAGATCAGGGTAGGCACGGAGCAGGAACTCTGCGTTCTCCATCTCTTCCTTCTTGAACTTCGAGTATCGCTGCATGGAGACAACAATCTTGAACTTGCGTCGGGCCATGCGCTCCAGCTCACGCTCCAGCTTATCCGTGTTACCGCCAAACATTTGGACGACCTCGGGGTTCTCGACTCGGTACAGGAGCTTGATAGCTCGACTATAGTTCATGAAGCCAGAAATGGTACGGTAAAGAGTCTGGAAGCGGAGAGAGGCCCAGATACGAGTTCGAAGTGTGTACTCGGGGGCAGAAGACTTGAAACCGATGCAGTAGAAGGGAAGATCATCGATCTTGCTCTTGGCAGTGTCTTTCTCGCCCTTATCAGTCTCGCCATTGTACTGCGAGGTCTCATCGGCGAGAATCTTGGTATCCTTGACGAAGCAATCCCACTCATGGGGGTGCAGCTGTTTGAGGTACTCTAGCAGGGTGACTCGAGAGTAAGGCTCGTCTTCACGAATGATCTCGCGTAGAGAGAGGAGGATCTTCTCGCTGTAGTGGGGAATCATGACGGTGAAGGTGGGCATATTGTCCACGGGGAGAGGCTCGGGAATGGGAGTCGACAATGATTGCGCGAAGAAAGAGATACGACGCTCAGCCTCGCTGTAGGTGGGGAAGAACTCAGTCTTGAAGGAGTGGTCTTCCTGCGAAACGAAAAAGGTGGGAGCGCGGAGAGTTCGCTTACCCTCCTGTTCGGATGGGACCTGGTGGTAGAGAAGCTTTTGAACGTGGTCAATGGCCAAGAGATGCTCACGGTACATGGAAATGACGACAGCGTTCCAGATCTGAGAGATGAGCACCTTGGGTTTGTACTTGATTTCCATGTCTGTCGTGGCAAGAACCTTGGAGTAGATTCGCTTGGGAAGGCGTGCAAAGATATTTCTCCAAGGTGTCCAGATCGAGGAGCCGATGTAGAAAGATCGGGCGACGGAGAAGACGGTGTTGACCAAGACGTACCACAGATAGGTGTCCAGGAAGAAGAAGATGAGATCGGTGAACGTCATGAGGATCAGAAGGATCAGAGGCTGGTGCTTGCAGAGAACGGCTCCGCCCAGCAGATTGTCTCCTAGGCAGCTATCCACGTTCATGCCGACCAGATATCTAATAGGGTCACGGAATGACAAAATCAAAAAGGCGTAGGAAACACCCATCTTGATGCCAAAGACGGTGGCCCATAGTCCATAGGACATGAACATGTCATTTCCCTTGAGCCTTGGGTAGCTGGCAGTAAAGGTCTGGCTGGCCACATACCGCCTCGTCTTGGTTGTCAGGTAGCTGCCAAACAGGCCACCGAGCGGCATGACGGAGAAGAAAATGAACGTGATGATGGCGATGACCAAGTGCACGATACTGATAATCAAATCGATCTTTTCGGTGGGACCAGGGATCATGAAGACCTTGACACCAGGGCCAATGTTGAGAACGAAGATGAGAATCAGAAAGAGGAGTCTCTTGGTTAAGTGCTGAGCACCAGCCCAGCGCCGAGGCACGTAGGCCCATTCGGCAATAGTGGCGATGATCTGAATCAAAGAAGCAATGCCGCCGCCAAAGCCAACAGCAGACAGAGTCTTGTAGGTAGGCGGAGATTGGTTTAACTCTTGCTGATACGAGGGGCCGACGAGGATGGTAGGGGAATTTCGGGCAACATAGAACCAGTACATGGTCAAGTGAATGATCCAGATGCGGTTAAAGTTGACGAGAAGATGCATCCACGAGCGAGCCTCTTTGTAGGTCTTGAAGAAGCACTTCTTCCAATTGACATCGGTGAGCTTGAGATACCGTTCAGCGGGAGGCACGTCGACCAACTTGCTCTTATCTTCCAGGACGATGCGGCTGATTCCCTCAGGATACCAAAAGAGTTGGTTACAGTCGTCATAACCAACGATGTTCTTGTGGTCGCGCTCTCGGCGGACGTAAACGCCGTCGAGAATCTCATAGCCCTGGTCCCTCAAGTACTGGTAGAGCGGGGTGATGACATTGTTCAGGAAGGTGAACTCATCGACTGGCTCGACGAGGGCCTGGCAGGCCGGAGAGTTGAGATAGTCGTCGGCGCACTTGAAGATGAAGCACAAGCACTCGGGCATGAATCGGACCTGGTTGGCCTCGCCCCAGCATAGCAGGTATAGGCCGATCTGGCGAATGCGGTCATGCTGCGACATGCGATTCATACGCGTCTTCCAACGGTATTCCGCAGCCTCAAGACTGTCATCACCTTCGAGGTCCTGGAGGGTTTCGGCCTCGTTGCCCTCAGCGTCCTTCTTCTTGTTGTTTTTCCCCTTGCGCTTCATGCCTTTACCCTTGATGTTGGCGTTGGCGAATCCAACGGAATCATCGAGGTCCAAGTGGGCGGCGAAGTACCACTTGCGGTAGTTTGCGTTGTCGCCGCCAATGTAGTCGGCATGAAGAGACAACAGGGCTTGGTTAGGCGTCATGCGGGAGGCCCTAGAGTCAAGCAGAATCATAAGATGGTCGTACATGTTACGCATGCTGTCCCTCTGGAACCCAAATTTCGCCGTCAAATCGAGGAAAATGTCCTCAATCTCTTCCTTGGACAAAGGAATCTGGGCGTCGGAGGTCCATGCCGGGTAAGGCTCACGGGAGCGCTGGCCAGCGGGCAAAACATTACCATAATCCATGCCGTAGTTAGGGGTAGAAGCGCCTGAGGACCGGTTGCCGCCGTAGGAAATCTGGGAGGAAGGGGGGCGGAACCCGCGAGCACCGCCCTGACCTTCAGCATAGCTGTCGTATCGCTCGTCCCCACGGCCGTAGTAGTCCATCTCGGCAGCGCGGGCCATATCAGATCTCATGGTGAAATCGCTAAAAGTCTCAGAATCTTCCTCAGATCCTTGGCGAGCCCCTTGGCCCCGGTTGTTGTAGTCTTGATCATAGTAGCCACCGCCACCGCCACCGCCGCCACCTTGGTTGTTGTAGTAATCATCCTGGTATTGGTCATGGCCATCGTAGTAACCGCCATCCTGCTGATAGGGGTTGTTGGCATCTGCGTTGTAGTAACCGCTGCAAAGAAGGCCTAGTTAGTCGAGGACGGAAAAGTCAATTTTGAGGAAGAGGGGCTCACGATTCGTCATAATAACCGTCGTTGTCGTTGTGTTGCGGATGTTGCTGTTGGCCTCGGTTGTCGTAGCCATTGTCATAGTACTGGTCGTCCTGGTAATAAGAATCGGTGTTTCCACCTTGCGCAGTACCCTGACCCTGACCTTGATGATGGCCGTAGCCATCATCATAGTGGTCGTTGGGACCACCGGCTGGATACCCCGACATGATGCTTGAAGTGATTTATCTGGCGAGAAAAAACATGCGGATTAGCATAATCAGACCAAAAGATATTAAGAGACGGGATGGTGATTTGAGGTCCAGATTCCCAGCTGCACACCAACGGGGCTCCAAGGTGACGCGAATTGGTGAATAGGACAGGACAAGGGAAGCCAGAGCCTACTAACCTCGAGGCGCACATGTGGATGACGGATGAAGGCGATGGAACGGTTGTGAGTGTAAACAAGCGTGACCGGCACAGCGAGACGACCCGACGTTCCGACGTGATGTTGTTTGCTTGTGTGGTTGGACGGTTGGCCCAGGATACAAGCGGCGTGTAGACGCAGCGAGCTGTGGCTTGGCTGATATGTGGCCGAGTGGCTTGGGGAGCGTCGACGGGATGAATCAAGCACGCGGTTGTACAAAGCGAGCGTGATTCACTAAGTTGGAGACGAAGACGTCGGTCGTCGCGAAACAGGTTCGCCTTGAGGATTGGTGAGGTCGGAAAAGAGTGTCGCGATGGTCGTTACAGACGAGCGAAAGGGAGGACGGGTTTTGGCGGAGAGGAAACGCTGGGCGTCTCGGTACCGGGTTATTCAAGTTGGGGGGGGGGGGTGGGATTCGCCCGGACCGCACAAGGGGGGGTTTCGGGCGGAAATTGGAAGGGAACGAAGAATGAGCGAGTGAAAGGTGATTCCTAACGGGATCAAAACGCTAAGAAGAAGCGACTGTCTTTGGTTTTCCCCCGATACGCACACACAAACACAAGACACTCGACGAGCGATTAGGATGTGGAGTGAATGGTAAAGAGAGAGTGAGGAAGAGAAGAGTGGAAAGAAAGAAGAGGAAGAGGAGGCGTGGGAGGGAGTCAGGGGAGTGCGGGACGGACTGGGAGTGGAGGCAGGAAGGCAGAGGACACAGGAAAGAGCAGGGAGAGCGACCTACTTAGTATTTAGTAAGTACTTGGGTACTGCGGACGACAGCCAAAGTAGGTACCTACCTAGGTACCTATCGAATCGCCTCTACTTACCTTCCAGTTTACAGACGCGGCAGTTACAGTAGAATATTAGGCCTAAGTACAGTGAAGGAGATGGTAGTGGCGAGTGTTCTATGGGGCGACATCCAACGAGCAATTCCACCAAGGGCATAGGTACTCAGTGACAAGGGGCCTCGGAAACACTGTGTGCGCAATGGGTCCAGCCTCTACAGTGCCTGTGTAGGTACACATCAATTAGTACATACGTGTGTGCTATCTCCAGTATTTACTTCTATGCTGCAAGTCGTGACTTGTTCCCTGCTGTCTTCCATGCTTGCAGCCTCCCAGTGGTCGGGTCTTTGTGTGCATGTGTCTATCAGGCATCTTGCTCTACTAGACACAGATAGATCTGAGAAAATACGGCCCCGTAGATGTGCGTAGGAGGGATGTCCCAGCATGTACGTCCACAGCAGAGTATCGTACCGTGTAAATTCACACAAAGTTGGAACGAGCGCCCGCCAGTCGTAGTAGGCGCAGGCGCAGGCGCAGCACAGCGCAAGCCAGGGGTGTGGGACAGGGATAGACGGGCTCGGGCTGGTGGAGGGGCCAGGCCAGGGCGCCCAGGGGCAGAGAGGGCCAGAGGAAGATGGGCCTGAGAAACGGGCTGTGGTTGGTGCTGGCGGTTGGGATGGAGAGATGGATGGAGATGGGGCCTGGGTGTTTTTTTTCTCTTCCTTTCCAATCGAGGTTTTCTTTTGGTGGTTGGGAGTCGCATTCGTCGCCTCCTCGTCGCCTCCTCGAAGACCCGCTCAGGGAGATACATGAGAGGGACTTGTCCGGAGCTTTCGGGAATCTCCCGCTGCTCCCACCCCTGCTCTGCTGAGCGACACTGCCTTCTCGCCAACCAACCCTCCCGTCCCAATGCTGCTGCGGCAAGGCGAGCCTCAGGGGAATTGCTTGGGGCTGAGAGCGCTCCGGGGCTGGAGGCGAACTTCGAAGACTTTCAATCATCCATTGAGTTCTTCCGTAAGTCCAGTCCACTATTCGTAGTGGACCGCTGCCTTCTAGGTAAGTAGGTTAGGTATACCCTAAGTACCGACAAACATGGGAAATGGTCCGACTGGGTGGACGCGTCTCTCCGAGTGGCCTGAACGAAGAGCACTGGAGCAGCGGGCCACGACGCCCCCTGAGCGGCGCGTCCGGATATCCAAGACACGCTTGACTGAGGTGGCCAAGTGGTACAAGGTGCCACCGCAAGGATCTCGCGTAGAATAATGTACCTGCGTCCAAAGACTGGAGAAGGGGGAGACGAAGATAGACCCTACGTAATGTCCACATTGTTTGATACTATGTAGCCCTCCGAACAGATCCCTCCAAATTGAGGTATCCCACAAGTATGGGTGTCCTTGCATCCATACTCTCCACCTGTGTCCCACCAAGCTCGTATGTAATGCCGAGTGTTAGTTAGGTGGTGTTCGTACTGTGCAAAGCACTGTATTTTACCCCTCGAGCTACTATAATCAGTCCTCCCGTGCGGTGCGTTGCAGCAAGCAAATGTCCATTCGTTGTAATCCGCTAAGGAGATTCAGTCGATGGGCTGATGCAGGGGGAGTGGAGGATGATAACCCGGGTTTCCTCTTGCCTCTGCAGATCAGCAGCAGCTGAAATGCGAAGCATTCACACAAAGCATGGTGTTGTTGGCAAGACGCGGCTTTTGGGTTCACGAGGAAGATACTCAACCACGCTCGTATTACAGCCACCTGTATGCAGGATTGGGTGGCAATGACGGTCTGCAATATTTCCCAACCCGCTTTATCAGCAATCAAAGACTCGGCCAGTTCCAGAAGGGTTTCTCTCTCCAGTGCCATGCCGTACTGCGTACTCGGGTGTTCGGGTATTCCAGTGGAGACGTTCAACTCCTTTATCCCATCCTGTCGGTCAACTTTCAAGACACCCCATCTGGCGGGGGTGGTCCTGGAGCTACGATCCGTTCAGAGGCTGGGCTGGGATTTCCTCTCATGCCTATCCGTAGGTCCCTCTGGGGTTTCGAGGTGCCGCGTCTCAGATGAGTTGGGGAGAGGCGTAGAATTCCAGAGGTACACTGTAACATCTCTGTTACAGCAAAGTGATACCTCGGAGATATCGTTAAGCACAGTACGGAGTAACGACGTAGTACTTAGTGGAAGAAGAAAGGAAAGGGCCTCTCCTGTACGACTGCATGTGCTAACACGTAGGCCTAGGCATGCAGGAACACACAACACAGACGAAGTAGAGAAGCAATGAGCCGAGTGCTTTGCGATTCCGGAGGGGAGATGACAAAAATCGCAATGGGAATGACACCTTCCTTTTCATTTCTTCGGCTCTTCTCGACCTCTACTACTATTTCGTACATCCTCGTGATCCTCCAACTTCCAACCTCCAACCTCCACTATCCACTGCCATCAGCGACGAGTTTTATCGATGACGAATGCTGCTGCTTCCCGGCGTGCGCTATCCTCCGTGGCCCGCGGTAGCGCTGACCGGGGGTGTGCCTTGTTTGCTTGTTCATCAGCTCGCTCTTACATAAGTAGTACATACAGGTAACTATGTACATAGTACGGAGTAGCATTCAACTAAACTCGCGACTGGGGACAATCCCACGGGCCACTCGCGATCCCGATCCCAATCCCAAAGTAGGGAGAGCGTCGTGTCGCCCTTTTCTCGTCCCCACTCGAGTCCATGATGATCAAAACCCCTAGCTGGCCTCTCTGTGCTGTCAGATGAACCTGGCACGCAGCCACCCGTCTGCTAGAACATGGAGTACCCGCGTCAAGCCTGTAGAAGCATATCTTTACAGCTTCAACGGGTAGGATACGGAACACGGCACTGAACCGAGAGATGAGGCGCCGCGACATGGCCAATATCGCAGGAAATGTCAAGATAAGAGCAAGAGGCCGGCATTCGCCACCATCACCTATCCCCGGACAGCACATCCATCATCCCTGCTGTACCAAGGAAGTACCGACAGCCGGTGAGCGATCATTCATCCAACGTCGGTGCCCAGTCCCAACCTCCGCCAGTCAATGATCCAGGGGCTTAAAATGCTTGAATCGCTTGATAAGTGACTGTGGGGCCCGGGATGGTCGCCCCCTTTTTCATGTTCCCACTCGCTGCGCGCGCAATGGACCAGGTTGTCTAGGCTTAGTCAACAAAGCATACATAGTAAGTGTGGAAGGCGAACCATTGTCGGAGGTTTACTCCGTACAATTGCAAGAGGTGCTTGATGGGGATACGTCAGTATTCGTGGCTCGCCAGTTGGCCTGGTGCGAATCCTCCTCCTAATCTCTCTAGCTGCGACGTTTGGAGATTGCCAACACTAACTAATTTATCAGCAGAGATGACCATCCACGAACAATAGGGCTTCTCGCTATCTACGAAGTACCTCATGCTCGTTTGTTGAGTTCTTCTGGGGACGCTCGGTTTCGACCATCTAAGCCCTTGCTTGGCGTTTTCTAGTTTGCTTCGTGCTGTATGGACTAACTCAAGTCCTACGTAGAATCATCCAGCCGAACAAATCTTGAAGCTCTTCAGCAATTTGCCCTATAAATAGACCTGAGCATTTCTAAGCCTCCCTCAACGTCAACCCCGAACCGAGAGGCGTCCGGACCAAGAGAAAGATTGAGGAGACTGGTACAACTCTCGCCCATTCCTTGACGAGAACCCTAAACTCTGCTCGCCCCAGCCGTGCCTCTGCCAGTTATGGTTTTTGTCTCAGGTCCCCAGCCCCCTCGCTTTGAAGCTCATGATACATGCATTCCACCACATATCGTTATCACGTGACATCCGACTTCCGCCACAGCTTCCATGTTTGGTTAGTTGTTGCCCGTGGTAACGCTTCCCGAACCTTGCGTAGGTAGTAGTAAATCATAAACCGTCACAGTGCCATTGAACCTCCATCTCAACCTCGCTGCAGAGCCGCATAGACAAGGACACCCACCATCTCCTTGTGGCGTTCCAGATGTTTTTGTTTACTCATCCGCCGTCTAATTAGAAGTATCTCATCCTATTTTTACATGCCTAAGGAGAGCAGCCAAATTCAACGCCCCGTTGCCCTCCGCGGCACCACAACCACTATATCCCACCATGGTTCGCCTGGCCGATATCTGTCCCTCTAGTGACGACGATCTCCCGGATCTGAAAACACTTCTACAGAAACCTAACACCAGGGCAAAAAGAGGGGCGAATGCAGCGCCTAAAACCGAGGCGAAGTCATTAGCCCCAAAGTCGACGTCCAAGACCACGACACGTCGAGTGCGTCGGCTTGGTGAGCCCAGTCAAGCTGCAACCAATCCTCTGTTTCAGAGATGGAGTTCTGAAGAGCCTGGAAGCTCTCGGGGCAGCGTGGAACCGACACCAAAAGAACCCCGACGTAGGGTGAGACAAGTGCCTGAGAGGAAACCTAGCAACAGTCCGCCTTGGGATTATGAAGACGATGAAGACGATGAGCTCCAGTTGCGAGTGCGGGCGTCACAAAGAAGGCGAACCCCGAATATTGAAGATTCGGAGGATGATAGCGACAAGGCCACCGGCTCCGACCAGGAAACACTATTAACCAAGGTTCGCCGATTGCAAAGGACGAGATCAGAGACAGCGACAAATCCCAAGTTGAACACCAAGCCCCAATCTTCAAGGATCGTTAGCGAAGAGAGTTCAAAGGCGTCTCAGATTGCGAAGGCGTGGGATAGCGGGTCAGAAACAGAGACGAATTGGGATAATGCCAAAGCCGAAGCCGAGGATCCCAGCATCTATCAAACCGCAGAAGAAGAGTCTTCGGCGTTCAGCAGCAACTCTGATAACGACGACTCGCCGTTCCGTCCCCTGAGGAAAACTGCTATGAAATCGGCCACTGGACGTGGACAGGGTAGAAACCTTCCTAGGGCGAAGGATGCAAACTCGTTAACGAGGAACGACACTTTGCTAGAGCCCGCTACAGTCAGCCAACGCAAAGTCTCAGGGGGCAGTAAGAAAGAAAATAAGTTGTCAGGCCAAGAAAATGCACCAGCCAAGACAACTGCCCGGTCGAAGAAGCCATCACCGGAGTATCAGAAAGTCAAACAACCCGAAATCTCGACGACCAAATCGACCACGGCTGATCTCGCAGACTCGTTCGCCAAGCTTCGGCTTCAACTTCAAGACTTCTCAGACGACGAGAGTAAGATCTCGAAACCCGATCAGTTCACCACACCCCCTGGCACCCCTCCAAGGACTTCCAAAACAAAGGGCCTGAAGTCGCCCAGCAAGCAGAATCAAATCCCACAAACGCCTCATAGGCCCAGTATGGATGACTTCTGGAGCCAGGACCTCGTCAACGATTGGAACGATCTACACTCTCCCCGGAAACTCTTGCTCCCTCCAGTGACCAAGAGTCCTGTAAAATCAAGCCCCAAGAAAGGCCCGAGACTAGAGGCCAAGAAGGCATTTGGCGCCAGGAAGCACGCCGTAGCCGAAAGTTTCCTTGCCGAACTTGACTGCGAGATCACTCAGGGCAGGATTGCCGAGCTGGCTGAGTCGACAGGGGGCATCAAACTCGTCTGGACCAAGACGCTTAACACTACGGCGGGACGTGCGAACTGGCGGCGCGAAACAGTCCGCTCACGGCAGACCGACGGCACGCAGGTGACGGTGCAGATCAAGCATCATGCATCCATCGAGCTGGCAGAGAAGGTAATCGACGACGAGCATCGGTTGCTCAATGTCTTGGCGCACGAGTTCTGCCATCTGGCCAACTTCATGGTCGGCGGCGTGACCAACAACCCGCACGGCAAGGAGTTCAAGGTCTGGGCGGCGCATTGCTCGCGCGCCTTTGCCGGCCGCGGCATCGAGGTGACGACAAAACACAGCTACGAGATCGACTTCAAGTATGTCTGGGAGTGCGAGGCATGCGCCACTGAGTTCAAACGCCACTCCAAGAGCATCGACCCGCAGCGCCATCGGTGCGGCAGCTGCAAGGGCTTGCTGCGGCAGACGAAGCCCGTGCCCAGGGCGGCCGGAAAGACGACGAGTCGATATTTGGAGTTTGTCAAGGAGCAGATGGCTGTGGTGAGGAGCGAGAATCCGGGGAGTCCGCAGAAGGACGTGATGAAGCTGGTTGCGGTAAAGTGGGCAAAGCAAGGGGGGGTCAGCAAGACCAGCAAGGATAGTAAGACGGGTGTGGACGATGTGGTTGAGAAAATAGTCGATCTCACTGTTGAAGAAGAGGTATAGCAGCATACAGCTTGTCATCACGGCTGCTTATTCTGCGAGCCCAGTTTTTGAGATGTATGGCATCCAAGTGGTAATGACTTATGAGATAATACTCATGGCATCATCCTGAAACCCCATAACCTGTGTGATTTGAGTCTCCCAAGCTCAGTTGTTGAACTCCAGCCCAATCCACCTGTCCTTCCCAGCAAGATGCGATATATCCTCTGATGTCACAGAGTCACTCATTATCGAGTCCATTTCCCAATTCTTCTCCCGTATGTGGGCCGTTGCAGTCGTAATATTCGTCCTGATATTTGTGCCAATATGTCCATCCAACAAATAGCCGCATGGTCATCGATCCATCCATCTACCTAACCCTACACGCACTTAACCTGCGAGGCTTCCTAAAACTATCTGGATATAACCTCCTCCAACTCAATGCTCGCCGAACAGGCCCCAGTCCTTGATCTTGAACGACGCCCAGATGCGGGCGGAATACTCAACAGCGTCGCCGATGAGCTTTCCCTGGCGTCCGAGCTCAAGGTCGACATCGTCCTCGTCGTACTCGCCCTTGATGTGGGGCACGTTGATAGTAATGAGGATGTCCGTCTTGACCTTCTCGAGGCGCACGAGCGTCAGGATGATTGCTGTGAAGTCGGGGGCGGATGTCGAATCGCGGGCCTGGCTGGTGACGTGTGGTGTCTGCGTCGAGATGAGGGTGTAGGCAGGTGTTCCGGGGCTGTATATGAAAGAGGTGGTTAGTATGGTGGAGAGTGCACATGGCTGAGGGGGGAGAGGAAACGTACTCGAGGCGGCTGAACTCGGTCTCAGCGGTATTCCAGATCTTGACAGTGTCGATATCCGAACCGACCATGTCCTCGAGATGCGTCGTCATGGCGCGGCCGTCAACCTCGGGGCCAGAGCCAGACCCGCCGACGCGCTCGGAGATGTCGAAGATAATGCTAGTGAAGCCATCCTGGTCGATCCAAACCTCTTGGTTGTCGGGAACCTGTCGCAACTTGCTAGAGGGGTAGTCAATATGGCGGAGAAGCGGAAAGGGACTTGCGCGCGACAGCGTCGCAGAGCAAAGGAGGCGTACCTGACGTCGGCGAAGTTGGAGGGCAAGTCGGCGACGATCGCGCCGCCAAAGAGCGGGGTGCTGACGAACTCGGGCATCGCTGCGCTGGTGTTGTAGAAGTGTGTTGTTTCGGTGCCTGAAGGTCAAGATGGAGGTAGTCCAGGGTAAGAAGTTGGCGAGGCAGTTAGAGGTTTGGACAGAGACCAGTGAGTCTCTTAGAAGGATACAGAGCGGAGCCTCGTTCTTAAGCTAGTCTGTATAAAGGGAACCCGAGTGTAATAGACGCTATGGGTACCTAATAGCTAACTGTCGAAGAATCATGGATGTCTGGAGTAACTCGTAGGCAGGTTTCTAGGCAGGTTTCCGACCACCTTATGGAGCTGAGGGTCCGCCCGGCGGATGTGGCGGGGCACGTATGCACCACGCAGTTGACCCCTCGCACAATGACGTACGGACAGCCTCATTTTAAGCAGAAGTAACACAGCCACACGACTTGGAAGAGATAGAAAGGAACAAAGCAAGGCATTACAGGTGTCCAAAAGATGCAAAAACTATACCAAATGAATCGCAATATTCACTAGCACTTGTGAATAGACCAAGAGCAAAAATTCGAATCTGGGTCTTCCAGACGAAAGGTGCCAAAGATTGAGAGAATGGAGTCTGTTGGGCCAATCCCACGGTCACATCTGGTAAAAGGCAAGAGGTGAGTTCGATGGGAGGTCCCACTCCGACAATCTGGTAGCTTATTTTGTATTATAACCCCATCTCCTTTGATGCCTCAGGAACACGCCCGCTTGCCTTGCCCCTCAACCACTCCACTGTTCGGAGCTTCTGTCACCAACGGTGTGTTCTCGTTGCATCCTCATCTTCCTACCTTTCTATATTTTCTTCCTTTCTGTCACAAATATCCAAAGGAGCTCCGTATAGCTCAGCTTCTATCCACGTCTTCACCATGTCCTCCGCCGCCTGCATCTTCTGCAAAATCATCCAGGGCAAGTCAACGAGTGACGCTCTCACCACCCGTGATATCACCAACCCGTCTTGCTGACTCTCCTTGTCAAAGGGGAAATCCCTTGCCTGAAGCTCTTCGAGAGCGAAAAGGTTCTCGCGTTCCTGGATATTGGTCCTCTTAGCAAGGGTCACGCTGTATGTCTCTCCTTGGCTGTCAATTGTCAATCTACGTTTATCGGTGTTCGGCATTCTGTCTCCATCCGCCCACTGCTTCCCCTCACCTCTCATGTCCCCATCAAACCATCCAAATTGACCCAGAAGCTGACAATTGGCCGCCGCGCCTTGCTGTCTAGCTCGTCATCCCCAAGTACCACGGGGCCAAGCTTGCCGATATCCCCGACGATGAGCTCACCGAAGTCCTGGTAAGCCAAACATCCCCACTCCTCATGTAGCTTCGAGTGGGGGTAGCTTGGATGAGAAATATGCTGACGACTCTTGAACTCCTCATAATAGCCCACTCTGAAGAAGCTCATCAAGGCTTCCGGCGCCAATGACTACAATATCCTCCAAAACAACGGCACTATCGCTCACCAGCAGGTTCACCATGTAAGTCCTCCTTTTCCACCCCAACACGCTCTGTCAACGCGACTGACAATTAGATTAGGTTCATTTCCATATGGTAAGCTCAAAGACATCCCCTCATGGTCCCACGCTCTCTGAGTGCCTCGCCTCAAGTGCTCACATTCTCATAGATCCCCAAGCCCAACGAGACCGAGGGCCTGGGCATTCACTGGCCTACTCAGAAGGGCGATATGGACCAGCTCAAGGCTATCTGCGAGGACATCAAGTCTAGGATCTAGACAAGTCGTCTCATCCCGCTGATATTCAGCCATGTATCATTGGATAACATAAATCATCGCATCAAACTGGCATCGCCGCAGTGCAACGGCCAGTAGCCTCCGGCGACATGGTTTCTCGACCAAGTGTTCTAGTGTCACCATCTATCCGTGTTCGTGGTTTTGCCCCTGTCTACATCTAATGCCCAGACATCTCCCAAATGATGCTTAGTCTACATCGTCAGCCGAAGTCGAGGCAGCGGCCGCCTTGGGTGCTGAGTACCAGTCCGTCTTGCCACCGCCCTGGATCGCCCCCTGACGGTCGTAGAGCGTCCGTGCTCGCACATACGGGTCGATGTTCCAGTAGTCAACCTTCAGCTGCTGAGCCAGCTTCTCTCGCTCAGCCTTGATGGCCTTGGCCTTATCTCCATCGGGGTTCCGGATCCATTCCCTTGTGGCGTGTTCGTACTTCTTGACCAGCTCCTCACGTGCTTCGAGAAGGCGGTCCCTTGTCTCCGTGTCCTTCATCTTGTCGTTCTCGCCGGAAATCGGCTCAATGTACTTGTACTCCCACTCCTCATCGCCCTCGAGCTCCTTAATGATGTGCTTGGGCTCAATGAACTCCTCCAACTCCGCCCTGTTGTTGGTAAAGTGGACCTTGCTCGCCACGACGGGGTCTAGCCAGCCACGGATGATCTTCCAAATGCCTTTGCGCCGTCAGTCAATAACCTTATTTCCATACTATTCACTTTTGCATCGCTGGGAGATGGACCTACCCTGGAACACCCACGGGGCCTTGTGCACAAGAACCGCTCCTAGAGACTCCGGGTAGTTTGCCTCGAAACACTTAATCATGAACTTGACAGGGGTGTAATCCATATTGGCCATGGAGAATCCCGTCATGTCAAAGACAATACACTGCACAGTGGCCTGTCAGTGGTGGCACTCGCGGAAAGTGACTAGGGATAGAGGATACTCACAGCAGTATCGACAGGGTGCGTAAGAACCATGCGCGCAGTCTCGATGACGTAAACAGTGTATCGCTCGAGACTCGCCTCGCATTGCTCGCCTTGCTTATGCAAACGGACGCGGATAATGCAGATGGGTCTGCCGTTCTTGTCGGTTCCGTGCAGGAAACTCTTGCCCATGCGGAGTTGCGCCAGGACATCTTGGCTGACTTGTCTCGTGGGGGAGTTGGCATCCTTCTCGTCACTAATAGCGCCGCTATCGCCGTTCTTCATGATGTCATCGTCAACGTGCATGTCCGTATGCCTCCAGTTCATAGTCGACACAAGCATCACAAGAGCCTTCTCCACGTCCCACTTGCGGGCGCGGAGGAAGCGCAAGACGAGGGCATCGGGGTGGTCATGTTTGACCATGCTCCAGATAGTAGCACGGATAGACTCGGGTGTCTCGTTGGCCAGGGTCTCATAGAAGTGTTTCGTCTGGCCATACTTGTCTTCGTCGCCGCCAGCTGGGGACTCGGTAGACGTCGGAGTTGAAGTCCCAGACTTTGAGTCTTTCTTGCGGAAAACACCAAAGCGCTTCTTCTTAGGGGCATCGGCTTCAGTCACGCTAGCCTCTTCCTTGGCGGTGGGAGCATCAGCAGCACTGGTGCCACTGTCTTCATCGGCCACGCCACAGAGCTGAAAGATGGAAGCCCAGAGCTTGCGCAGCTTCTCCTCCTGCTCGGAGGTCAGGGTTCCCGGGCGTCCCGGGGGCACTTCGTACGTCATGGTTTCAATAAGGTCGTGGAGCTCCTGAGGTTGAGATGAGTCGACAGCGGGATCCTTGGTAGTCCACGGAGAAACAACAAAAACGGTAGCAACGAGGGTAGCAGCTACAACAGTTGAATAGAAGAGGTTTGCCTCAAGTTGAGAGGACTCAGTTGAGCCTGGAGACGGATTCCTGGCTGCAGTTCCGTGACGTCTTCTTGAAGATGCCACGAGAAATCTTGGGTGAGGCTGGGTTCCAGCTAGCGCTGAGGTTGTGAGCGGACTTTGGCGGGGTTTGGCAAAGGTTTTGACAGCGAGGGATGTATGCGCCAGAAGAGGGCGCAAAAGCGGTAGAGACGAAGTCGGACGGAGATGAAGTGGACGGAGGAGTCGCCGCAGCTGGGGCTTCATAAGTGGTGGGGAGAGGACAGGTCAGAACGGGCGGGCGCGTGAGCAGCGTGCGTTAGGGCGTGGGCGTGGAGCTGACGATGACGGTGGCAGTAACGGTGATTTCTTCGATACGAGGGAGTCAAGGGCGGCCTCCCAAACAGAACGATCCAATTACCGGGCTGTTCCCCGATGGATGATAGGGGGGGGAGTGAGGCTGAAGAAACAGCCGGAGGTTTGGGTAGATGGAGGATGATACGGGACGGGACGAGAAGAGCAGCGAGTGACTTCCTGCTTCTCAGTATTACTCTTCGTAGGGCGTCACCACAGCTGAGTTGCGGGACTTGCGGCTTGGCCCCGCGGAGCAAGGATGCCCGTGGAAGTGACGGAGAAGCGCAACTGCAATGTGCTGTTATTACGTAGAGGGGCTGAGCTTGGCTGGCCTGTTAGTACATGAGGTACTTAGCGTCACGATTTGTGAGTACTGGACTCACCGGATCGCTGCCTACCTACCCTACAGCCAGATATAAAAAGATCAACATGTCACGAAAAAGAACTGTCCTCTTAATAGTAGTAATAAATAGTAACAAACGAACGTTCGTTGCCAGAGCGCTTCTCACCTGATGATGATGCTAGATGGGATGGCTTTGCAGCGTCCGTCTGCCCAGTGAGGTCCTTGTTGGCGATCCCTGCGAGGTTGCCGCTGCGTAGTAGGTACCACCTATTCAAGCACATTGGCGCCCTGATCAAGCAGATGGACAGCTAAAAACCCGTCCAGCTATGAAAAGCAGGGACGAACGCGATGGGTACTGTAACAATGTGTGTCACAAGTCACATCAAAGAAGTCGTTATTCATATGTCAAGTCTCTAAGTAAAGCGAACTTGACTCTCATAACGGCTCAAAGGTATGTAGGTACACAATGTTCTATCTCTCACAAGCGCCATTCAACCAAGGAGGTTCCGAGAACCGACCTCTCCACATTGCACTGTGCCACACAAGATCTGCTGCGGGGCACTTTGCTGCTGCACGACCTACTAAACTAACCACCACGAGCGACATTGATTGTTGACATTCAGGCATCATCAAACCTCGGCCACCAATCTCCGACATAGTTCAACCCACCAACCCACCACTCCATTACATTCCCGAACTGAACTGCGCGACTTCGAGAAATACAAGATACCCATAACTCAAACGAACCTAGATTGCATCTCCCCTGCAACATGTCCGGCGATCTTCAACGCTCCAACTCCCACTCCCGCTCGCGCACCTCGCGTCCCACCACACCTCTCCGGCCCTCATCGCGCTCCTCTTTTCGTGACTCGGCCCGCCACGCCGGCGATGGAGATGCTCCGTTCCCCCTCAACACCTTCGAGCCCGCCTTTGCCGAGCTGTCGGACGCCATGGCCGACCTTGAAGTCAACATGATGCACTTCCAGGTCATGCACGAGAGTCTTGCCCGCTTTAGCGAGTCTTTTGCTAGTTTCCTGTACGGCCTCAACATGAATGCGTTTTGCGTCGACTTTCCCGAGGTGTGTATTTGGTCTACCCATGTATTATTTGTTACGCTCTGAAAAACACTCAGCTGACACAGGCATCCAGGGTCCTGTTCCTGAGTCGTTCCGTCGTGAGCGACCTCGCGAGGAACATCAGTCCGCCCCCGCCAACCCCCCATCCCGGGGAGACGATGGCGAGATGACTTTCATGTAAGTCCGCTATAAGAATTTCAGCTTGTCCACCTGTCTGACAGCCCTGTAGGACCACGGATATGTCCTTTGTCGAGAATCCTTCCGCAACTACGAAGACGTCAAAACTCGCGACCCCAGAACCCCGCCAGTCACGACTCCCGGCGGCCCGGGGAAATTCCACAAGGGGTAGAGGCATCCCTCGTGGTGGTCGAGGCCGGGGTAGTGCCCTTGCTAGACCCCGAGGTCGTGGAATTAGGTGAAGGCATGAGAGAGGCACACCTTAGCCCCACCTAATCCAACAAATCTGGCTCACACCCCATCCATGCCTTACAAAAATCGAGCCCCGTGAGAGGTTGTGTTCAGTTCGACCGATCTAAGCGGAGAGCTGCGGACTGCTGAAACTGCAGATATGCGACCCGGTGGATATCAATATGTACGTAGAAAGAGTCGAACAGGGACCTCAGGTTGCCATGTCGATATCGTCCTGCGTATCGGGCTTGGGGGTATCCTTGGCAGTGTAGCCTTCATAGGTTCCCAAACCCGTGCAAGCCTCGGATTCCTCCTGGGAGTATGGCACTTCGGATAGTTGCTTGACCCTGGGAGAGCAAAGTTAGAAGATCCATTGCCGCAAGATATCTAATGGAACAAACGAACCTTCGCTTGTGAGGCTTTCCTCGGCGATGAGCAACCAGCGTCGGCGCCGTGTCGAACCATTTGGCGCATTCCGTGCAGTAGTTACGGCCGAGATCGGGAAGGTCTTCGACAGCCTTGCTGTCTTTCCACTGAGACAGGTGCTTGGGGGAGACGAGGTCGGCTTTGATTTGATCGACGTCCCTGTAACCAGCCGTGTCAGTAGGGTGTACGATGGGGGGCGAACTCGGGAGAAGCTAACCTCGTCTTGCGCCTCGTCTTGGTGATGGTCCGCTGGCTGGTGGTGATACCCATGGTGACTGTATACAGAGCAAGAGACTCTGTATTGTTATCCTGGTGTTGTAGCTTGGTATTGGCTGTGGGTTCCTGAGTCCAGTATACGTAGATGCTTCCTCTGGCAGCGGATGTCCGCAATCGTGAGGTTGCGATGACCAATTTTTTTTTCCAGGTGGGGAGACAGTGCTAAGGGACAGTGTGGTAACAAATTTTCAAGCAATGCTGGGAAGCAATCGATAAGCATGCAAGCAGAGCCACTAGACCTAAGTGCGGTTCTGGCACTCCACTGTAGCTTAGAATACCTAGGTACCTACTTATATTACTGGTTACATCCCCATCACCTTTCAATATTGGTAAGATGGGGATAATCCACTAAATCTATATTGGGGAGGCCTATATACTTTCCTTACTTGTAGGGTATTAGAGTATTAGGGCTTGATCTTCTCGAGCTGGTTAATGTAACTATGGTTAAGAAAAGGTATATTAGGCCCCTGTTAACCTCTTAATGTACCCTCTGAGACCCCTGTCAGCAAGTTATAAAAAGAGGGGCTAATAAGAGTCTTACTACCTGCCTGATAAGACAGTCTTATAGGTTAATAACACTTATATTAAAAAGACTAATTCTTTATATATTAAAAAGCAAGAGAGATATATTTCTTATATAATATTAGCTATAATATTAACTTATAATAATAACTCTTCTATTAAAGTTATATTTCTATCTTATCTTAATAATCTTAATAATACTCTTATTAACCTACTATTCTTAATAACCTACTTATTATTTTAGCTATTATTACTCTAGCTGCTATTACTCTAGCTGCTACTAACCTAACTTATCTTTATATCTTAACTAGTAGTATTATTAATACTAGTATTAATAGCTATAAAAGCTATAAGCAGTTAAGGCTCTTAAATAATCTAGTAGCTCCTAATAATAATCTTCTTTTTTAAGCTGTTATAAGAGGCTAAAAATAATAACCTGCTAAAGTTAAATAAGATAAAAAACCTAAAGGTAGTAATAAAGCTTTTTTTTTAATAGCTAAAAGTGAAATTCTCTTATTATAAGTAGAAAACAGTATAGTTTATTAATTATTATAAAAATCTTTAAAAAAAATACTAGCTATATTTATAAATAATTAAGAAGTTAGGTATTAAGTATAATATTAATATAAGAATAATTTTTACTAGTAATAAGACTTAGTTAATATATAAAAATACATATAAAAAGTTAGCTATATAGCTTAAAAGCTAAAGCTTTTTAAAAGCTAACTTATATAATATTATATATACTAGTAATAAGATATTAAGGCTATATATTATAAAGGTTACTAATAGGAAAAAAATTAATAGTATTAACCTAACTTAGGATAAGATAATAAAAGAGAAAAAGGTTAGTAATAATAGTAATAGTAGTAGTAGTAATACTAGTAAGAGTTTTTTTAAAGTAGAAAGTTAGCTATTATATCTTTTTATACTAGAAATAGTATTTTTTTAATATAAGCTTAAAAGATTACTTATCTTAATAATACTATTATAAAGCTCTTAAAGTAGAAGGCTCTTAAAGTGATAAAAACTTAATATAATAGATTATAATAGTATTAACACTCTTACTAATATAATAGCTAAGTATACTAATACTTATATAAAAGTTTAAAGTAAAAATTAAGAATTTAGCTATAAGAATATTAAGAAAGCTATTTAAAATATTAAGGTATAATTTAAGCTCTTTAAAGTATACCTAATATATCTAGTAAAAGGTTTTACTATACTATTATAAGTAGTACTATATAATATATTAAGAGATAATATAAGAGCTAAAAAAGTAATATATAAGAAGATATTAAAAGAAGAAAGTAATAACTTTAATATTAACTAGTAATATAAGAAAGTAAGAGTGCTACTATTACTAGCTATAGCTATTAAATTAATAAATTTTTAGTATTATATAATTATATCTTATATTATACACTTATAAGAATTATTATATTAAGCTAGTAGCTATTAGAGATAAGGCTTTAAAGTAATAATATTTTTAGATTAAAAAACTCTAGTAAAAATAAAAGATATATAAAAGAAAAAAATCTTTAAAAAATATAATTATATTAAAAATAGTTTATAAGCTTATATAAGAACAATATTTAAAAATACCTAGTTTTTACTTATTATAGTTCTAACCTGCTTTTAAAATACATTTTAATACTAAAATCTAAATTCTTATATATATATTACTTTAGGGATAATAGTATATTAGGACTATAATAATAATACTAATATGCTTCTAATAGCTATTAATTTAAGAGTGTGTAAACTTAACTAAAGTTAATATAACTCTCTTATAGAAATTAGCTAGTATATATTAAGTGAAAATAATAAACTTATTATAAAACTAAGTAAAATACTAGTAAATAACCTAAAAAACAAAACATATAATATTATTACTAGAATTATCCCTACTATATCTCTTAAATAAGTTTAGTATATTATTTAAACTTATATATTTATATATAAGATATAAGCTTATATCTTATATAAGAAGAATACTATATATAACTATAAAACAGCTCTTAAGGACTAAATTACTATAAATATTATTATAGCTTTTACTTTTATTATTAATATAACTCTTATTATACTTTTAGATTATAAGAGAGGTTAACTCTTTTATATATTAATTATAGTATAAAACCTAGCACTTTTAAACTAAGAAAACATAAAGTGAATAACTTAAAGTTATATTAAATATAAAGTTATAATCTAAATAAGAAATATACCTTTTAATATTAATAGCTAAACCCTAAAAGATACTATTAAGATAGTAAACTAAGCTTATAATAACTCTACTATTATTATAATAAGAAAGCTACTAAGTGTAAGATTAATAAAGTAGTTAATATTTTCTTACTTACCTAGTTTCTGCTTATTATAGCCCTAATCTGCCTTTAAAATACATTTTAACACTAGAATCTAAATTCTTATATATATATTACCCTAAGGATAATAACATATTAGGACTATAGTAATAATACTAATATACTTCTAATAGCTATTAATTTAGGGGTGTATAAACTTAACTAAAGTTAATATAACTCTCTTATAAGAATCAGCTAATACACACTAAGTAAAAATAATAAACCTACTATAAAACTAAGTAGAATATTAGTAGATAACCTAGAAAATAAAGCATATAATACTATCACTAGAATTATTCTTACTATATCTCTTAAATAAGTTTAGTATATTATCTAAACTTATATATTTATATATAAGGTGCAGGCTTATATTTTATATAAGAAGAATATAATATATAACTATAAAACAGCTCTTAAGGACTAAATCACTATAAATATTACTATAGCTCTTACCTCTATTATTAATATAGCTCTTATTACACTCTTAGATTATAAGAGAGGCTAACTCTCTTATATATTAATTATAATATAAGACCTAACACTTTTAAACTAGGAAAACACAAAGTGAACAACTTAAAGCTGTGTTAAACACAAAGTTATAATCTAAATAAGAAACACACCTCTTAATATTAATAGCTAAACCCTAAAAGATACTATTAAGATAGTAAACTAAGCTTATAGTAACTTTAGTATTATTATAGTAAGAAAGCTGCTAAGTAGTAATACTATTCTTATATTCTATATAACAGATAAGATATAAACTATTTATACTAAAGATTAGGTTACTAAAGCTTTTAGTAATAGTATAGCTCTCTTCCCTCTAATATTTATAGTAATAGTAAAAAGAATCTAACTTATATCTGTCTTAAATAATACTAATAAGCTTATTAAAAAAATTAATAGATCTAATTAACNNAGCTAACTTAGCCTTAAAGTAAAAATAAACCTTATCTTATATATTAGCTCTATTAAAAAGGCTAACTACTTATATAATAATAGCCTACTACTTAATATATAACTATATAACTATAAGCCTTTTAATAAGAGGCTTTAACTTACCTAATATTATAACTGCTTTAAGTTTAGATACTTAGCCTAAAACTACAAATTAGTCCTAACCTATAGATATTATAAAGGCGCTATATATACTAATAGAGAAGAATACCTAACTAAATATAAAGAAATCCTCTTAAATTATATTCTCTATAAGAGTAAATACCTAGCTTAAAGCTATAACTGCTCTATTATAGCCTTATACTAAGCCTAAGCTAAGAAAGAATACTTAGATAGACCTTTTTACTTTTAAGAATATATAGTAACTAAACCTTTAACTTAGGGGCTCTTACTCTTACTACTCTTACTATTAGCCTAGCTTATTTAGTTCTTATTAAGAAAACCTAAAAAGCCCTCTAGCTTAATAAACAGATTATATATAGTATTTACTAGCCTAGCCTTAATATAAGCCTAAGCTGCCTACATATTATCCTCTCTTTTAATAATTATCTTAGTCTTATTACTATTATTATCCCCCTCTTAAACTACTAATTAATACTAGTATTATATTAGAATACTAATTATTAAGCTATCTTAACTTATATTATATTATAAGCTTATAGTAAATATAATATAATTACACTTTTTAAGCTAAATAAGAACTTTAAGACTAGAGTTTTAGCCTGCTTAAGATATTATAACTATTATATAGTTTACTATAGTAAGCATATAATAGTTTATATAAATAAATAGTATAAGCTTAAGTTATAAATA